>JBCEWC010021877.1:0-10269 GCA_038996855.1 Solanum aculeatissimum | reverse complement strand
TCACTGTACACGAGCCGTTCAACCCTCCATCAACCAACACTTAGACAAATTTTCAGCGCGAACTCTCGGAGGACTTTTTGTTACACTTCACGAGCAGCTTGACGGACCGTCTGAGGTGTGACTATCCGTGTGGGGGTCCTGTCAGCCAACACTTAGTCTCCTAAACACGTCCATGGTTTGTCCTAGCCACTGTCCAACTTGACGGGACAGTGGACGAGCCGTCTAGGCTCTCACGAACCGTCCAAGGTCTCGTTGACCTATACTTGTCTTAGGGGTGGTTAAAGGTCACGCCTAGCTCACTGGACCACTTGAATACACCCTAGATGTACCGTACAAAGTTTCACAGTCCGTTTCCCTGTCCTTGGCTATTTTCCTGAGTCTATCTCCAATGTCTTCTGAATTTCAGACAGTCTCACTGTTTGGGCCATATTTCCCTCATCCGAACTCCAAATTAAGTGAAACCAGTTGTGTTGAAAATCTAACTCAAAGAGATTTAATTTGATATATAGTATACCATATGGTGCCTCCTACATCAAAAGGTATGACTGTTTGAAGTACACTACCAAAATTGTCCCTCTAGGCCACCAACTAGCCCAATTTGCATTCGGCCACTTAAACTCAACCTGTTACGACCAAAACTCAACCATGACCAGTATTACATCATAGAAGGCCAATCATAAGGATATTTCAAAAAAAATCGGGTTGTTACAATTTGACAGGTCGATTGTCAGTTATACCCGTGGCTATACTTTGTGCCTCCATGGTTATAGTTATCTTGTGATATTTCTATGACATGCTAAGTGACTGGATTATGGAATAAATGTTATACTTATAGGCTTAGCTGGGTTGTCTACAGTTGTATCAGATATTGTTGCGCAATCAGCTAAGTTGTCGATCCCTCTGCCCTGGGGGTTTTGTTGATATTGATAGTTGACTGAGATAGTATTTTCTGAATTTCTGGTTGTGTTTTCTAGTGGGTATGTGATCACCTTTTCAGGTTGCCTTATATTGAGTTATGGTTTCACATTATTAGCTGCATTGTTTAGCTTATCACCCACTTGAGTATGGGTTCCGAGTTTCTTTTACCCTAGGTCAGATATTGAGGTAGTAGAAGGTCCTTTTTAATTATGGGGGATTTTGTATAATGATTCTTAAGGATTATGATACACAGGTTTAGCAATATTATTGAAGGGCTTTTGTTTTGTTATGTCGTGGGGGCGGATTGGTTTTTCTATGATGTGGTTGTCGATGTCATACTCTAGTTGGCTGATTTGAGCCTACGGAGTCGGGCTTGTATGGTATAAACTTGTTACCAGGATGCCTTAGCCAGGGTTTGAGATATTTAGGATAGACTAAGGACAGCTCAGAGTTGACACTCGAGGTTATGCCGACCAGGGGCGCCGAATTATACAGTTTGAAATTTGAGACAGAGCAGTTCTGAGGGTGTCTCCCCTTAGAAAGGTCATGCGGGATGAAAGGCGAGATAAGATTAGCCCTGATATAGTAGCCTTGGAGGTTGTGAGGCAGGTTGCACCAATGGAGCATGAGTTAGCCTTACCCCTAGCTTATACTACTATACATCCTGTTTTCTGTGTATCGATCTTGAGCCTTTGTATTTCGGATGAGATACGTATGCCACATTGTGTTTTCACTGAGTTAGATGATAGACGGATATTGTTAAGAGAGGTTTTAGTGTTAGTCTCTAAAAGAATTGATTGTTAGCCTCTAACAAAGGGGATTGGATAGTAATATCAACTGAGGACCATGTTTGAGAAGTGATATACAAATTTCTGGGTGCGAAGGGAGGTTTTGAGAGTCATTTGAGTGGATGGTTTGTTGTGTAATATTTGTATCGGTTAGTGTTTCATGGCGATGCCAGGTAGATTGGAAAGAAAGGAAAAGGGGTGTTGACCCTGTGTACAAATGTAAGCCCCTAGCCATAGTTTGTCACTAATTGGCGAGCCTGTGGACCATTCTGGTTGGATTTTTGGGTAGCGAAAGAAGTATTGAGACCATTGTGGGTTGCGAAGCTTGCTTATGACTGACATGCCTGTGGTGTATACTGGAACTGGCAACTATGCATATGTTCGTACTTTTGCAAATGAAAGTCATAGTAGTAGAGGATGTTGTAATGACCCTCTAGGTCATTTTTGCATTTCTACAACTTTTTTGTTGTTTCGAGCTTCTGTGTTGCGGCCTCGAACCTTTTATGGCCTATTGGGACTGTCAGAATGGGTTTTGGATGTTTTGGTTGAGAATCATGCAAGTTTATTGCTTAGCAAGGAGCCAAAGTTATTGAAATGAATTATTTTTGTTAAAACCTTAATAAATAGCCTCGGAATGAGATTCTGATGGTTCTTTGTTCCAGAACGACCAATTTGTGCTAGGAGGGTAGTCGATTCGAAAATAGAGGGTTCTGGTGTGATTTTGAGCCAAAGTTACAAAATGAGCTCAACTAGAAGGAAAAAAGGGTGTTTCGGTAAAAGCCTAGCTTAATGGGCTCAGAATTAGAAATTAATGGTGTGGTCATCTCCGAAATGTCGAAAATAGTCCAGGATGACCTTCTATCAGTTGTCGAGGTCATCCAGTTATATTTTGACCACCTCAGTTTGTTTAACTAATTTTACCCAAAAAGAAGTAAAGTGCTCTTTTTTTCATAGAGGGCTCTCAGCTGCATCGTTTGATCCAAAATATTGAAATCACTATGGTTAAACTATTCATTTGTAGAAAACAGACATCGGGAGCCTCGGGAATGCCCCAAAGAAAATTTGAACTTGGTTGGTGCAGCACTAGCAAAAGTTGCACTCTGTGTTCCTGAAGGCTAATATCGTGATCGTGGAGGCAAACTTGGCACAGCTCCGCGTTCGCTAAGTGCCTCCCACATTCACCGAGAAGGTCCAGTGACCCATGCCTCCGCATTCGCGGAGAAGGGCCATAAGGTCTATAAATGGGTTTCAACAACGTGAATCAACCATTTTCAACATTTTCTTCAATGCATAAAGAGGGTTTTTCAAGTCTGATTTTGGTGATCCAAGGGTCCATTTGACCAATATTTTACAAGGAATATCTTGGTGAGGTCAAAATTGGGATTTGATGCGTATTTTGAGGTAATTTCTCTGTTTAAGTTGTTATCGCATTTGGTGAAAATTTTGTATCTTGGTTTCATAATCGAATCTTGATGGAATTAAATGAAATTTGAGCCTAAATTGTTCTATATTCTGAGGGGAATGCGGTGATATGCTGGATGTTCGCTGATTTTGGCCGATTTTTGAGAATTTTGACCGAGAAAGTTTTGGAATATATGGTTTCTCGATAAAGTTTTTAAATGTGTTTTTTGGGCTTATTCTCTGTCTTCTGGGTCTATGTTGGGTAAAAAATTTTGTTTTAGACTCGGACTAGCGTGGGGAACGTTTTTCAAGATTTTTTTTGAATTTTTGATATAATCCCTATTTTTCCTATTTTAGGCACTTTTTGTCTAATTTCGCCCGTTTCTCAAAATAATACAGCCAATGTGATCATGTTAACCCTGTAAATTGTGTTTTTAGAAGTGACGCGATATCTGAAAACTCTACGAGGGAAAAATCTCAGCTGAATCGATGCAGAGTGTGAGATGCCGGATGCCAGGTAGGCTGGGCTTTCTCTACACCTTAGACTGAGCTAAAATGGTTGCTTATTTGAGCTTGAATGTGTAGAATTAATCTGTGAATAAGTTGATCTATGAAATTCATGTTACATATAGTTGGTTGTGAGTTTTTCATGTGTTATATACAGGGATATTGGACCATAGTTGTTATATTAAGGGTTGTATTAGTTGTGGCTACTTTATTAGCTAAATTCTTAAAGTTGGTTGGCTACGAATGGGCTCGAAAGGGGCTGGATAGGATGAGAAAAAGTGATAGGTATGTACACTGAGCTTGACTCTTGCATGTACGTGTGTGTGTCTTGAGGTTACTTCAAAATTATCATTTTTGAGAATGACAAGTGATTACATACTACCTTGTGCACTGATTCTAGTATCTATACCTATTCTTAGTACTTGTGATTGCCTGGATTATGGTAGATTTCCTATTTAAATCTGACTCAATTTTGACCTGTGACCCATATGATCCTGTATATTATTGTCATATGTTATGGACTTGTACTACTGGCTAGTGACGAGAGAAATATTCGATGTTCTAAGGACGGTTATAGTTGCACTCCTAACAGAGCCTTGCATTTAGTGATATGAATAGGATCACTGCTGAACCACTGGCAGATTAGAGACGAGAGTGTGACCCTATTATCAAGGCATAGGTCTTATCCTATGGGCTTCCCGATATTATCTATGCTGAGATACTAGCTGTGTGGGTTAGTCTTGGGAACTAGCCCCTGTCTACGAAGGGGAACATTATTAATGGGCCAACACATGGTTTCCTTGGGGGAAATCCTTGTTATCAGCTGGGTTGCGATATGATTTCGGGTAGATAACATCCTTCAAATTATTTAGTCTATTGAGCCTTAGCTTAGGTTATACCGACACTACCCTATAAGTTACATTCCATATAGATAGGGCCTAGTAAGGGTTGAATATGAGCTAGTGCCTTAGCATAGGCATGTATTCTGACTTGACTCTTACTTGTATGAAAGTGTATATCCTGTTGCTATTGAGATAAGATGACCAGGAGACTATGTATTGATTATATGTCGTACTACGGCTTGATTCTGGTATAGACATGGCTTTGTTAGGTTTGGTTGTATAGGATACTTATGATGCACTTTGATTGTCTATGTTAACTTTGAGTACTTATGATTGACGAAGTTACGGTATACTTGGCCTTGTTGGGTATGATATTTTGATAATTCATGATACAAATATACTTTGATATACTTCTGATAGTTGTTGTGCATTAGTTCTCTCCATCTGAAGTCGGGGTATTTGTTGTATCTAAGAGAGATGGTGGTTACGATTGTGTGGGTTAGATTGAGATTGTAAGATGTCTAGGTCGTGAGGTCATCATCTACGTTTACTTTGGGCATGATATGATTGTCGTCGCCTACGTTCACTCTGGGCACGACATGACATTGGAGTTCCAGATAGACTAGTCGAGTGGGTGACTGTTGATATCTCATCCCATATGATACTCCCCATCACCATTAATCACTGATGGTCATGTTTGAGAGTACGATCTCTGGGTAACGCTTTGCGTGGTCTGAGTCTCAGAGGCTACGATTATGATTTCGGGTGGCGAATGTAGATTTTGAGGATCGAGAGTTGGTTGAGTTTTGGGTTAAGGACCCCATTGATATTTTGTGGGGTCGGGCCCCATGATTGATATTCTATGGGGCTGAGCTCCATGAATGATACTCTGTGGGGCGAGGTCCAATGAATAACTCTCTGATATTGTCACACTATTGATGATTTTAGAGAGATTTTTTCTCCCACGGGAGATAAATCCCACCTTTATATTATGGTCAGACCACTTAGCCCTGGCTGACTACCCAACTGAAGGCCGAGTCGGATGACCCAGGGGTTTGAGTTCCCGGGTAATATTAGGGGTTTGAGTCCTCATGTGATACTACTTAAGATAAGTCAAGGACCTAGTTATTATTGTGATGTTGGGGGCCGAGGGCCCAATGTTTTAGCTATGGATCAACTCACCTTTACAAACCTTGATTGTGCGTGGGTGTACCTTCTAAGCTTATGGGGGTCTAGGGCATTCAGGCATAGACACTAGGGCCTTACACCCACGTATAATTGACCTTTGTTCTGATTATGTGGAGAGTTGGGCTCTATGATGGTTCTATGAGGTTCTGTGATAATTTATCAGTCCTATATTATGCGGGGGTGTACCTCCCAGGCTTATGGGGGCCTGGTAGCGTACAAGCATAGTTACTAGGGTCTTGCACCCGCGTACAGTACTATGCCTCAGTTTGAGAAACTTATGGTATGGGCCTTTGCAATATTCGTCAGTTGGTATTGTCTGAGTCGCCCTGATTTCCAGATCAGGGGGTTGCCTAAGGTCCATTCCAGGCATGGTCTAAGGTCCAACCCAGACCAGAGTATACACTGAGTTGCATTTATGGTTTCGATTCAGTTTTTGTGTTCTCTCCCATCATCATAGTTGGGTTGGTTCGGTGCACCATGGTTCCTTGCATTGGTTGGTTCAACTTATCAGTGTTCATCTTTTTGGTTGGTTTAATTGTGGGTTGAGGGTTTTTGGATATTATTATGCCTTGCATTGAGTTTTATTTTTACACTATTGCAGTTCCCTATATATATTTGGGCTTACTTATGTTTACTACTTCACTCGAGCGCCCAATGATGCCTACTGGGTGCCTTCTCCGGTACTCACCCTTACTTTTTGCATCTTCCCATGGTGCAGGTTCAGGGACGGGTTGTGATCGCTGAGTTGGAGATTTGCGGGTGCGCTCAGGAGACCATTGTGGAGCACCGACAATATTGGTTATTTTGCAGTCTCCTTCCTTTTGGTAGCCGTCTATTGCTTTCAAACAGTTGGCCCTGTACTTATAGTTATGGTTGTATTTGTAGGTGAATTGTTGAGTTGTATAATATTATGGTTCTTACATATGTATATATGATACGTCCTTCTGTTTATTATAGTTTTGTACGGTTGACTTCCAGGTTCTGGGTATGTTTCGGTTATTATGTTATCGCTATGTCGATTTGAGCTTGACTAGATGTTAGGATAGGTACCCCTTGTGTTGGGAATTGGCTTGCTTGTAGGTGAAATCTAGCAGGCGCCATCATTATCGGGACCGGGTCGTGACAGTTTGATAGTGATTTTGTACAATTATATAGTGGTTTGTTCATAACAGACAATAAATCGTGTAATTGAACACATAATCACCTTTAATTGAGTAATTTTATTGTTAATTGATTACATAAATCATATTAAATGATAAATAAAATAATTTTGATGTATTATAATACTTAGACTTGAGCTTGGTGGCGATTTTGTACAATTACCAGTAACTTGTTTACAATAGAAAATAAATCGAGTAACTGAACATGTAACCAACCTTAATTGAGTAATTGGATTATTAATTGATTATATAAATCATATTAAATGATGAATAAAGTAATTTTGATGTATTATAGTACTTAGACTTGAATTTGATAGCGATTTTGTACAATTACATAGTAATTTGTTCATAACAAACAATAAATCGAGTAATTAATGCATAATCCATCTTAATTGAGTAATTTGATTGTTATTTGACTATATAAATCATATTAAATGATAAATAAAGTAATTTTAATCTATTATAGTACTTTGACTTGAGTTTAGTAACAATTTTGTACAATTACATAGTAATTTGTTCATAAGAATGACACCAAGTATCTAAGTTGCTTCAACAAATTCAATGATTTGCTAAGAAAATCTCAACTAGTACAACAATTGTTGAAATGTACTACCTACTTGCTAAGAGTTTTCTCAACAACAGTTGTTCTACTTGTTGAAAATATTTAGCAAGTAGGTTGTCTGATTTAGCAATTGTTGAAACTGTAGAAAATATTTTAGCAAATTATTGAATAATTTAATTATTAATTATTATCTAAACCATATTAAATGATCAATAAAGTAACTTTGGTGTATTATAGCACTTAGACTTGAGTTTGGTAGCGATTTTATACAATTACATAGTAATTTATTTACAATAGACAATTAATCGAGTAACTAAGCGTGTAATCAACATTAATTAAGTAATTTAATTGTTAATTGATTATATAAATTATAGAAAATGATAAATAAAATAATTTTGATGTAGTATAGTACTTAGACTTGATTTTGTTGGCGATTTTGTATAATTACGTAGTAAGTTATTCACAATAGACAATAAAATGAGTAACTAAACGCGTAATCAACATTAATTAAGTCATTTGATTGTTAATTAATTATATAAGTTATATTAAACTATAAATAAAATAATTTTGATGTATTATAGTACTTAGACTTGATTTTGGTGGTGATTTTATACAATTACATAGTAATTTATTGGCAATAGACAATAAAATCGAGTAACTGAATGCGTAATCAACATTAATTAAGTAATTTAATTATTAATTGATTATATAAATCATATTAAATGATAAATAAAATAATTTTGATGTATTTAGTATCCAGATTTGATTTTGGTGGTGATTTTGTACAAATATGTAGTAATTTATTCACAATAAACAATAAATCGAGTAATTGAACGCGTAATCAATATTAATTAAGTAATTTTATTGTTAATTGATTATATGAATCGTATTAAATGATAAATTAAAACTTTTTGATGTATTATAGTACTTATACTTGATTTCGGTGGCGATTTTGTACAGTTACGTAGTAATTTATTCACAATAGACAATAAATCAAGTAATTGAACGCGTAGTCAACATTAATTAAGTAATTTGATTTTTTATTGATTATATAAATCATATTAAATGATAAATAAAATATATTTTATGTATTATTGTACTTAGACTTGATTTTGGCGGCGATTTTGTATAATTACATAGTAATTTATTCACAATAGACAATAAATCTAGTAATTGTCTGCGTAATCAACATTAATTAAGTAATTTAATTATTAATTATTTTATAAATAATATTAAATAATAAATAAAATAATTTTGAAGTATTATAGCTCTTAGACTTGAGTTTGGTGACAATTTTATACAATTATGTAGTTATTTGTTCACAATAGAAAATAAATCGAGTAACTGAACGCGTAATCAACATTAATTAAGTAATTTAATTATTAATTAATTATACAAAATAAATTTAAGTAAACAAAATAATTTTGATGTATTATAGTACTTACAATAGATTTTGGTGACAATTTTGTACAATTACGTGGAAATTTATTCACAATATAAAATAAATTGGGTAACAGAACACGTAATCAACATTAATTAAGTAATTTAATTTTTAATTGATTATATAAATTATATTAAATGATAAATAAAATAATTTTGATGTATTATTGTACTTGCACTTAATTGTAGTGGCGATTTTGTACAATTACGTAGTAATTTATTCACAATAAATAATAAATCGAGTAACTAAACGTGTAATCAACATTAATTAAGTAATTTGATTGTTAATTGATTATATAAATCATATTAAATGATAAATAAAATAATGTTAATGTATTATAGTACTTTCACTTAATTTTGGTGGTGATGCTATACAATCACGCAGTAATTTATTGATAATAGATAATAAATCAAGTAACTGAACGTATAATCAATATTAATTAAGAAATTTAATTATTAATTGATTATATAAATCATATTAAATGATAAATAAAATAACTTTTGATGTATTATAGTACTTAGACTTGATTTTGGTAGCGATTTTGTACAATTAAATAGTAATTTATTCATAATAGACAATAAATCGAGTAACTGATCGCTTAATCAATATTAATTGAGTAATTTGATTGTTAATTAATTATATATATTATATAAAATGATAAATAAAATAGTTTTGATATATTATCGTACTTACACTTGATTTTAGTGGAAATTTTGTTCAATTACGTAGTAATTTATTCACAATAGATAATAAAATCAAGTAATTGACCACTTAATTATTGAAATACTTTCAGTAACTCATGTAGCAATTATTGAAATATATTCAACAATTGTTGCAACAGCAACTAGAGTACCTACAGTAGTTATTGGAAGTATATTTTAGTAATTACTAAAAAATAAGCAGGAATTAGTGAAACAAATTCTAAATTGGATGCAACAATTGTTATAAACATATCCAATAGTTGATCTCTTTCACTATATATTGCATTTGTTTCAGCAACAAGTGTTGAAATGAATGCAACAATTATTGAAAGGAATTCAACTAGAATAGTAGATAAAATTCAGATGAACACTACACACAAATAATAATATTGACTTACTAAAATGGTTGAAAATCACCTCAAAAGCAATGTCCATTGATAAAACAATGAAATTTAATATCAAATCAACTAAATTTTAGATTTTTTTCTCAAATCCAAAAAAATTCAAAAAAATAGAGGTGCTATCCTTTTTTCTTTCCAACGATAGAAGAGGAGGAGGAGGAGGAGGAGAAGAAAGAGGAAGAGGAAGAGAAAGAGGAGGAGAAAGAGGAAGAGGAAGAAGAAGAGGAAGAAGAAGAGAAAGAGGAAGAAGAAGAAGAAGAAGAAGAAGAAGAGGAAGAGGAAGAAGAAGAGGAAGAAGAAGAGGAAGAGGAAGAAGAAGAAGAATAAGAATAGGAAGAAGAAGAAGAAGAGAAAGAAGAA
>JBCEWC010021876.1:0-10269 GCA_038996855.1 Solanum aculeatissimum | reverse complement strand
TGTATCGACGTTTCTTAAAAAATAAGGGATTTTTAGTAATTTCAGAAAAAATTGGTATATATTGAAATTATGCATGTAAAGTATGGGATTTTTATAATTTGCCCTGAGATTTTTGGAAATAGTTGTGACTTTCTAGAAAAGTTGTGACTTTTTAGAAGAGTTGAGATTTTTCTAAAAAATGTTGTGATTTTTGCAAAAGGTTGTGATTTTTCTGATAAGACAGAATAATCACTAGTTCAAATTACCTTATGTTGTCTATAAATAGATGGTTTTTTCTAATCTCTTGTTTAAAAAAATTAATCTTTGGACTAATTCGTCTACTACTAAATGTAGTATATATTCTAAGTGTACTTTAATGCTATTGATGGTTCGCTAGCATCGTGATTTTAGGTATCAATATAATGCTAAGTAAGATCGTTCTATCCGGCAAAAATATATTCCATTAACGTCAGGTATTACTTGAGGGGAATAGTTTTCTTAAGGACACACTGTGCATTCAATAGGATCAATTTTCTTCTTATCAATGTTGTTTTTGTTTTTCTTACCGATTCTATTTTTATTATTAGTTTTAATTTTTTTATTTTGAAAACTTTCTAGAATCTTTGTTATTTATTATTTTGAAGATAAAAAATTATTTTACCAAAAAAACTTTGTACAAATTTTTTGGTTCTAAGTGGTCTTTTAATATAGATTAAACAACAATATTAAAGTAGAAGCTTAACTTTCAAAGGGTGGCATATATAAATGTGGATCAAAATGATACAAATAAATTGGCCATATGTCATTGTCTTGCCCAAAAAAAAAAAAACAATGGAGCCACTCCGCTATTACAAAGTGGTGGCTGCAAATGTTTCTTTCGCCATTTGCTTTCTTATTTAAAAATAATAATAATAAATTGTTGTGCTATTTAGAAAAATAAAATCATTGATTCAATTATCTTTTTGCTCCTTTTTTTATTTTTTTAATGATTGTTTCATTTTTTTTTTGTGAAAAAACAAATATTTATGTCATTTTATTTTTTATTTATGAAAGTGAGAATACATGATAATCAAATAAATATTGATATATTACATAATTATTTATATAATATCGATATATGATTATACAGATGTATACAATATCAATAAATTACATATGCATTGTATTCATACATCATATGTATACTATTTATACAACATTGATACACGATTATGCACTATTTATATAGTGTCGATACATTATATACCTATTTATATAATATCGATACAAGTTTGAATGCAATTTATATAATACTGGTACATGTTTACATATTGCTTATATAATATTAATACATGATTATACATAATTTATACAATATTGATACATTGTATAACTATCTATACAATATTGATATACGTTTATACACATATATACAGTATTGATACATGAAAAAAAGTACATGAAAAGTTTTTTTGAAAAAAAGAAAATGTTTTCTTTTATTTTTAATAAAAAACACAGAAAAAAAATAAAATAAGTTTTTTAAATAAAAAAAGAAAGAAAGAAAGCAAAAAAGGGCTTAATGACCTTGAGTTGATTAGAATTATGTTGAGGCAATGATCTTTTTTTGGGTATAATTATAGTGTAAGGTCATTCGATCGGTCATTTGACCAAAATAATTATCAAAAAAATAGTCATTCTCTATATAGACATGTATAGTCAGTGTATATTTTATGTACAGTTAAGATATATTCAATTTTTGAGTGTATCACATAGTATATTTAGTGTATAACTCATGTATAAGTAATCTACATTGTATAGTCAATATATACTTTCTATGACTTTTGGCAAGTTATATTGTATAGTCATGTATATATATTTTTTTAATGATTTTGAGATTTTTTTTATGTAAATAAAAGAGGGCTCTACTTGTTGTAAATTAATTAATTTATTATATGTAATTGAAATTACTCCTTTTTTTGGGTTAAAAAATGAGCTACTTTTCTTGTAAATTTGTTATTTTTTTCGTATATTAATGAAATTTGCCTAAAAAAACTTGTAAACAAAAGAACAATTACTCCTTATAATTTTAGTTATTTTAATTCAAATTAAATAATACTTTTCACCCATGAGCCGATCTTAACCCGGCCTCGGTCAAGGGCCTAGTTAAACTAGGCTTATAACCTATAATTTTAAATGGGCTTGAAAAATCTTGTGAGATAATTATACCTAATGGTCATTCACAATTTTATTTACAAATAAATTGGCCATGACATTTTGTCGTACAAAAAAAAGGGCCAATAGGGTCAGTCGACTAACGACAAGAAAATAGTCAAATAACTTTTAATTTCAAATATTCTTTTCGGTTTGCATATAACTCAATTCATTAATTTATTATCCTTAATTAATTATAGTTGAAAACCATTTTTAACAAAATATAATTTTTATTAAATGTATATGTCAAATAAAATTAATGGTAAAAGCTATAAATAGGACTCCTGCATAACTCATTTTTCTCATCTCACCATTCACCAGCAACATTAACAATCTTGCTTCGTCTTTCAAATCAATTAAGCGTCATGGCTTCACCAACTGGCTCTATCAAGAGTGCTTCAACTGAGAAAAACTCCTCTAAAGATAAAAACAATGTAAGTTATCCTAATTTGATTATCTACCGATATAACACATGTAGGATCTATCTATCTGGAAGGTCCTTTCTTCTATACTGATGATATGACTGTTGTTTACCTTTCCTTGGATATATGAAAGACAAGACTGACATTGATGAAGAATACACTTCTTCACCAAATTCCGACCATGTTGAGCCACTACCCTCTAGTAAGAAAGAAAATGCATATATAGTTTAAAATTATTACTCCTTTTATTTATCGGTTCAAAATACCTATTTATAACTGAGTTTTCAAAATTAAAAAATAGGATTTTCTGCAATACATTTGGCTGTTGATCTGCCCATATATGGACCTATCGATGATCAAGCACCAAAGGATGATCAAGAGAAGGTTTTTGAGGACAAAGCAAAAAATGAGGCAACACAAGGAAGAGAGGCGGTTGCTGAAAAATCACAAGAGGAAGCATAAGTACAAGAGAAAATTCAAGTCATGGCTAAGCGGTTGCGTGTTGTGTTTGGTGATGGATCACGTCCATATAAACCACGTAAGCGATTGTGTGATGTGTTTGGTGATGTGCCTGATGAAGAATCACGTATATCATCAGATGAATGCACTTCACATCCACCTAAAGACCAACCCTGAAGAGAGTTGTTGCTGAAGTACCGTACTGTGCTCAGATCTCAACCTTTCTTCATTGGAGGAAGATGATGAAGCTTATTTATCAATCAACACTTGGACAATTTTAATTTGATATTCTGTTATTTTTTTTAATGTGTTGAACTATCGAATAATTACTGTACTTTTGAAGTTTTTATTATTTCATTTTATGAATATATTTTGCAATGTTATGTAGTTATTTACAGTGTTAAAAATTCCCGTTATTTTAAAAAAAAATAAAGCCTCTCAAGCTCTGAATCATCGTCTATAACTGGAACTTGACAAATATCATGACTAAATATGACGGTGAAAAATTTATTGAGATGTACAAATAAATTACGATATGTTATATATATTAGGAAAGTTGATGAAGATTATTAATGAAGAAATAAAGCTAAGATTTAAGGCACGTGAAATAATTTTTTTATCTGAAAAGAGGAATTGATTGTCTATTTATGGGATTTTGCAGACAACACTCCTTTAAGGATATTACAAGTATGTTATTAAGTTGAATTAGAAGTGATCGATTTGGACTAAAAATAAGGTCTTCCTTAATTTATAAAGAATATACAACAATTGAATAGATTTTAAGTTGCACTTGTATATTTTGAAAGGTTACATAGTTTAATTTTTCCTAAAAATAATTATTTAAACAAACTAACTAGTCACACACTCGTTAAACAAATTAATTGACCTTTTTTTCTTCATTTAATGGTATAAATCAATTAAATCTTAACAGTTAAAATATAACTTATGTCATGTGTCAACCATTAAGATAAAAATTTAGAAAAAATAGAGAGAAAGGAAATGAAGAGGAACCTCCTCCCCTTTCCACCATAAAATATACTAACTTAAATAAATTTATTTTCACCTATAGTATTTTTTTAAAAAGAGAATTATTTAGGGATCGATATAATTCCGTTTTAGGAAAATGATACGATACCTGAATTTTCTTAATTAGGACATAACCAAGTTAAAAATTGATGTTTGAAATGGAAAAACATTAGTAGATTTTATGTGATAGAACTTAGGAGGATCCCCTTTTTCCAAGTGAATGAAAAGTTTTAAAATAATTATGATACCAAAAATGCTCTATGGACGTGAAAACTTGAGTATACAAAGGACCAAAACCCCAGACAAAACACACAACTCAGAGACAATTTTCACAATTCCTTAATCATCATACTAACCTTTAATTTGTGTAAAAATTGTCAACAATACTTTTATATATATATATGTGCAAAATTTTTGACCTATATATAAAGTGTGATTTTTCAATGAAGGTGACACTCCTCGGACAAGGATAGCTCCAGCACCCTTGTACACATCCACAAGATATAGTGTATGTGTATAAAATGTATGTATATATATAAACTACGTTATGATGAATTAATTTTCTATTATTCAAAAATTAATTATTAGAAATGATTACATATAAAAGAAGATGGAAATAGCAGATATAGAGAAACAAAATGAAAAGAAATTATATACGATGTGTGTGAATATATATAGTAATATATGAAAATGTGTATGCATAGGTATAAATTTATGCCTTTATATTCTAAAAATATTTGATCTAGCTATAAATTAAAAATCTACATCACAATATATCCGTTATACGTATAGGGCAACTACTAAAATGTTGATTTATAACAATAATCAATTTTATAGTAAAATGTATGTCTTAGAAATATTTATTTGGAGCTTTAATTAAGAAGCTAAATGAAAGTATATACAAAATATATGTTAGCGTACTTGCATAAGTTTATTTCGAAGCTAACATTTGTATAAGAGATCAAAATAACTAAAAAAAAAATAGAGAAAAGGGCTTGATAATTATAAAATAAGAATAAGAAATTCAAATAATAATAAAAAAAATCAAAAAATAATTTATGTGTGAAAAAAGATCAAACACATGATTTTCTTTCAAAATTAATTTTTTATTTCTCTTATTTTTATATCAAAGATTTAAAAACTGAAATAATAGGAAGAAACTCAATTAATAATAACCAAAGAAATCAAAAAATAATTAATGTATGAAAAAAAATCAAATACATGATTTTTTTTTTAAAAATGAAAAGCCAAAAAAATATTTTTATCACTTTTGTAATGTGAAGGTATATGTGAGCAACATTTATTACAGTAGGAGTATATGTGAGCCAATTTTGTAATGATAAGGTTACATGAGAGTCACTTTTGAAACAAAGGTTTTATTAGCTCTAAATCCATGAAGAATTGTGAAAAGTTGATGTAAAAGTATTGCTATCATGGAAGTCAAGCAAATAATGAAGACTTAGAATGTGAAAAAAAAAACTTATTATATATATGGTAATATATATTAAAAAAAATTATTGTGCCAAAAATTACAATTGGTAGATGAAAAAATTCTCAAAATTTTCCTTATACAGTAATATAAAGTATTAACTTAATGAAAGGTGCATTAAAAACAAGTAATTATAGGACTCAATTGTATAGCACCATGAAGCAAACCAAGTCTTTATAAAGTTAAATATATATATAAGATAAATAATTATTAAGTAGGGAAATGAGAATAGCTTAAATGTGGATGGAACTTGATACAAAAAATTCATATAATTAATAATGATAATATTTTTGATTTGTGGTATATTAATTGTTATTGTTAAAGGAAAAAAATTGAACAATTAGTCGCAAACTCAATGTGTTTTTCATTTTTTTTTCTCAACCATAAGTGAACCAAAACATATGTTAACATTGACGTGGATCCTATCCATGATAATAAGAAAATATTGAAGTAATAATATTTATATCGGAAAAGGGCTAAATAAATTTCAATATTATTGAAAATAGTTTAAATATTCCGCTTGTTATACTTTCGATCCAAATATATCTTTTCTGTTATACTTTCAGTTCAAATATATCTTTCTTATTATACTATGATATAAATTTACCCTCAATTTTATTAGAGCGACACATGACAAAGTCAAAATCAACAATTTGAAATATTCAAAAAAAAAAATAAATCAAAAATTCACCCGACAAAGTCAAAATCAACAATTTGAAATATCCAAAAAAAAAAAATCAAAAATTCACCCTTTCAACTAATTTTTGAGTTCAACACTAGAGTTGTCCCCATCCAGTTCAAAACTCATGCACCAAAAAATTTGAAGGGCTAGGATGTGCCGCTTCACTTGAAAGAGCCTTAAAATGATCAATTCAATCCAACCCTAGAAGAGCCGCGAGTTAGGAGGTGAGCCGCGAGTTGGGAGGGCAAGCCCTTCTTTTTTTATGATTTTCTTTCTTTTCAATCTTAAAATTCTGTCAATTATTTAAGTTTTTAACATGTCTTATAAAGTTATATGAAAGAACATAATAATTACAATCATAATATGCATTATATATATAATTAGTGATGCTTTCAATTTTTAATATCATATTTGCAAATTGCAATATATAACATCAAGAAATTGAGAGGATTTTCAAATCAAATATGGCAAACAATTATCATAAATTTGACTCATCCTATCACAACGAAATATATTAATCTTTTTGACAAATCAATAAGTAAAAAAAGTTTTTAAAAAAGAAAAAATTATACAAAATGTCCATTGAGTTAAATTTCTTACACAAAAAATGGTTCACTTTTTTTAAAAAAAAAAACTAAAAATGACCATTCGATTGTTATATATATCAAATATAGCCATTCAGTTGTTTGGTTCACGTCAGTTCTTATTTGGCTTTTTTTAAAATTATTTTAAAAAATAAATCTTATATTTTTGGTTGTTCTATGTTAAAATAAAATTTAAAAAAAAATTCAATGTTTAAACTTTTTTGTTGCTCTTTTTTTTTAATTTTTTCACTTCTTTTATGGAAAAAAATAAATATTTATGTCATTTTATTATTTATTAAGGTGGGAATACATAATAGTCAAATAAATATCGATATCGATATATTATATAATTATTTATACCATATTAATACATGATTATGCACCATTTATATATGTGTCGATACATTACATACCTATTTATATAATATTGATACACATTTGTATATAATTTATACAATATAGATACATGTTTATATAGTATTTATATAATATTGATACATGCTTATACATAATTTATACAATCTTGATATATTACATAACTATCTATACAATATTGATATACGTTTGTACACATATATACAATATTGATATACATTTATACACGTATATATAGTATTGATACATTACAAAATATTTTTTTTTTAATAAAAACGAGTTATGTTCACAAATACCCCTAAAAGGGGATGGTCTTGATAAAATGCTCCCAACAAGGGTGTCTTTGCAAAAATATCCTCCATTCTAAAAAAAAATTGGACAAAATTGCCCCTCAGCTATAAGGATCCGTTACTTTACCTTCGCAGACCTGCCTTATGGGCAATGATTCCGTTATTTCACCTTCACAGACCTGCCCTATGGGAAAGGATTTACATTACTTTTTTTTCTATCTTTTTCATTTTTTTTGTTAGTTTTTTTTTTCTTTATTTCTTTCTTTTTATCTTTTTTTTTTCTTCTACTTTTTTTTTCTTATGTTTCTTTATTTTTTCTTTTTTTAATTATGGAACTATAAATAATATTTATTTTATATATTCTATATTTATTTTAAATGAAATTATTTCTAAATTCAAGTCAAGATTCAAGATAATTTTTTTTTTCATATTTATTATTTTGAATATATGAAGTTTGAAATTTCACAAGATACTTTATAACTCTTATTTTAGAGGCAATATTTGACATAAAAACTTTTAAAGAATAAGTTACGTTTCATGAGCAATAGTTGACACAGTTTTTTGTATTTTGATTTTTGAGATGCTCTATAACTTTTGTCTTAGAGGTAAGACTTAGATCAAGAACTTTACAAATTATGTCTTAAGGGCAAGACTTAACACTATTAGATGGTCTATAACTCTTGCCTCTTGACCTAAGAACTTTCAAACAACAAGCTAAGACCCAAGGACAAGGTTTGACACTATCGTATTATATCTTGATTTATTAGATGCTCTATAACTTTTGCCTTGGAGCAAAACTTAGATCAATAACTTAACAAGTTAAGCCCATGGGCAAGACTTGACAATTACATTGTGTTTTGATTTATCATGTATATAACTTTTACATTATGTTTTGATTTATCATATATATAACTTTTGTCTCTTAGTCCACGAGTTTCAAAACAACAAGTTAAGCCCCATGGACAAAACTTGACATGTCATATTTTGTTTTGATTTATCGGGTACTCCATAATTATTGCCTTAGAGATTAGACTTGTTAGTCTAAGGACTTCAAAATAACAAGTCAGGCCTAATGGACAAGATTTGACATTACCACATTATGTATTGATTTATGAGTTGTCCTATAATTTTTGCCTTAAAGGCAAGACATAGATAAAAAATTTTACAAGTTACGCCCCATCAACAAGATTTTAAAAAATAGAAATAGACAAAAAGAAAAAAAAAGAAGAGAAAAAATAATTTCAAAAAAAGAAAGAGAAAAAACTACAAGTTAAGAAAAAAGAAAAATAAAAAATAATTAAAAAACAAAGAAAGAGAAAAAAATAGAAGTTCAAAAAAAAAAAAGAAAAAAAAAGACAAAGAAACAAAGGAGAAAATTAATAAATAAAAGAAAAATAAAGAAAGAGAAAAATAGAAAAATTGAGAGGCAATTGAGCATAGAGAGTTTTCTAAAAGATATTTAAGGTATAAAGGGGTAAAAATGTCTTTGATTCAACTTCAAGTGAAAAGGGGTGCATTTTTGTAAGACCTCTCTTATGAAGAGCAGAAAATAAAGATCACTACATTTAATGGGCATTCTATGTAATTTTCTCAATAAAAACACGCACAAAAAAAGAAAAAAAAACTAAGAAAGAAAGTAAAAAGAACCTAATTGCCTTGGGTTGATATGAGTTGTGTTGAGCCCATGATCTTTTTTGGCTCTTTTGGGGGATAATTATAATGTAAGGTCATTCAGTCAAAATAATTACCAAAACATAGTCATTTGCTATATAGGCATGTGTAATCTGTATATATTTTATGTATGGTCAAAGTATATCCAGTTTTTTATTGCATCATAAAATATAGTTAGTGTATAACTTATATATAAGTAATCTACATTGTATAGTCAGTGTATACTTTCTATGACTTTTGACAAGGTATATTGCATAGTCATGTACAACAACAATAACATACCCAGTGAAATCTCACAAGTGAGGTTTGGGGAGGGTAAAATGTACTCAGACCTTACCAGTACCTCAGAGGTAGAGAGGTTGTTTCCTGGGAACACTTATCTCAAAAATCCGTAAGCAGAATAACTAGATATGAAAAAGAGAAAGGAACAGAAAAGGAACCAAGAAGACCAACAAATAAACAAGAAGTACATGGTAGTGTATACGATAAAAAATCGATAAAAAATCAATATAAAATAAAAAATCAACATATATATGACGAATAATGACAACCCAGGATATAAAAACGCGACTAATCCTACTACCCTACTATACCCCAAAACCAGACATCAACCTAATCCTACTAACCTATTAGTCGTGTATATATATATATATACATATATAAATTTAAATAATTTTGAGTTTTTTTTATGTAAATAAAAGAGGGCTATTTTTGTTGTAACTTAATTAATTTATTGTATGTAATTGAAATTATCCCTTTTTTTGGGTAAAAAAAAAAAGGGTTGCTTTTCTTGTAAGTTTTTAATTTTTTTTTTCATATATTAATGAAATTTTCCTAAAAAAACTTGTAAACTAAAGAACAATTATACAATACAATTTTAATTATTTTTATTCAAATTAAATAATATTTTGACGCATGAGCCGATCCCAACTCGACCTTGGTCCAGCCTCAAAGATCAAGGGCTTAGTTAGCCCAGACTTATATGTTGACACCCAATTTTGGCCAAACACTTCTAAAATTTCACATTTTTATGTTAATATTTTGGAATAGTTCAAGTCATTTTTTGTTAGCAATTTGTGACCAATTCGTATTGATTTCGTCT
>JBCEWC010021875.1:0-10269 GCA_038996855.1 Solanum aculeatissimum | reverse complement strand
GAGGATTCAATATTCAACATAGTCTAAGTCTTCCAAAAATAAAATATGACTATTTATACTAAGTAAATAAAAGAAGAAATTATCTTTACAATTTTACCCTTAATGAGTAAGGGTCTTGTTTGGTTGCCTTATTCTCAATTCCTTGAATTCAAGTAATAGCCATTTTACCACATGGCCTCGTATCTTCCTTTTTCTCACTTTGATGGACCTTCTATACGTTGTAAGCTTTCCTTGGTGATCCTCAAGCTCCCCTAATACTTCCTTCTTCATGAACATTGCTTGTAGGTCTTGAAGATCTTTTGCTTGACTCCTTGTGAATGGTCTTGAGGGTTACATGCCACTCATGTTGGTTTCATATATGCTTTGAATGTTATCAACCTGTCAAAGCTTAAACGAGCCGTTCAAGGCTTCATTGGTTTAGACATGGCTTAGGGGTGGTTCCAGGCCACCCCTAGCTCACTGGAAAACTTGAAGACACCCTTGACGAGCTGTGCAAGGTTTCAAGGCCCGTGTCTCTTTCCTTGGCCATTTTCCTGAGCCTATCTCCAATGGCTTCCGAATTTCAGACAGTCTCACTGTTTGGGCCATATATCCCTCATATGAACTCCAAATTGAGTGAAACTAGTTGGGTTGCAAAGATAACTCAAAGAGCTTCAATTTTATATGGAGTAACGCATATGGTGCATCACACATCAAAAGTTATGACTATTTGAAAGATACTGCCAAAACTGTCCCTCTAGGCCACTAACTAGCCCAATTTGTATTCGGCCACTTAAACTCAACCCATGGCTACCAAAACTCAACCATGATTTTTAGTACATCATAGAATGTCAACCATAAGGAGATTTCAAAAATATTTGGGTTGTTACAGTTGTGGAGGGTGATCTTCCTTAAGATAAAAGGGGAGAGTCTAACATCTTTGTTGCAAGTGAGGAGTTGGTGGCAAAAAGTTTGTCAGAGATGAAAAAAGGGTTGAACACTGCTTTTACTTAAGAAGGAGTTGAAATAGCTCAATCTCTGGAAGTTTATACTATTCTAAAAATTATTACTCCTCAAGGGACTTTTCCCATGGCAGATACTATATTGGATAAAGATGAAGAAGACAGTCTTCCGTTATCTTAGAAAATCAAGAGACGAATGTTGCCTACATCCAATAAAGGAAGGAGAATGAAGCATGTGAAAAAGCACCAAAGAAGATACTATATCTCACTATAGAAATGGCAAAGAAACTAATGAGTGATGCGATAAAGGAAAGCAAAGTTTGTACCTCTATAGGTAGAAGATTGAGGAAGGAAAAAATTATGGAGGACCTGGTCCCCAAAGCTGATGTGGTTGATTTATCTAAGTATGATGGTGAGAACAAAAGAAAAGTGAGAGTATCTCATGACATGGATGTTAAAAGAATAAGGAAGGGAGCAGTTGAGGAACCAATGCCCAAATCTAATAAGGGAACTGGTTCAAAAGAAAAGAAGGAGAAGATTGATATAGAACTAACAAAAGAGAAGAGAGGATAGAAGTCCTGAAAACTCAAAAGATTCTTAGTGAAAGGGTATTTAACCCTGAAGTGTTGCCTAAGCCTAGAATGTGTGACCTTGCTGATGCAATTGAACTACAATCATAGACTCACTTTTTTTTTGGTTATATCCTAATTTTACATGAACCACAAGTGAGGGAATTCTATTGCAATGCAATTATTAAAAATTATGGTAGTCTGACTACTAACATTGGTGAAAAAAAGTTGCCTATCAATGAGAATGTTTTGGGAAATGTTTTGAAAGTGCCTTTAGAAGGGATCAAGTCCACAGTTGGAAAGACTTGTTCCAAGCATTTTGTGGAAATATGTGGAAAAATGTCAAATCTCAACACTATTAGTGTTCCCAAGAAGTTTCTGAAGGGAGGATATTAGTTGTTCTTTGAGCTCGTGAACAAAGTCATTCTACCCTGATTAGAGAAAAGGATAGTGGCTTCTCCTACTGATTTGTTTGTGATGGAAAATCAAAGCAAGTTTGAGCCTATAAATCTTCCAGCAATTATTTTGGAGCATATGTGCAAGATTTTAACTGTGAAGGATGGAAAACATGGTTTGGGGTATGAGTATATTCTGACCAAAGTGTTTCAACATTTTGGGATTCCTTTAAAAGTTGAAGTAAAGAGCACAGTAAAACAAATCTTTTCTTCAAATACTCTTTAGAATATGAGTGTGTAGAAGGGAAGACAGTGCATTTAAGTAGGATGTTTGAGCTGTTGGTGAACAAGCGAGGCTAAAATAAGAGGTTAAAAATATGACTACTCTTCTGAGCTCAAAAGATGCAGAGATAACCTTACTAAAGGCTAAGTTGGTTCAAGCTCAGACTGAGGGGCTAGGTTCACATGAGGTGATGGAGTTGAAGGCCCAGAATACAAGTCTTTCTGCTGAAGTGGTTGATCTCAAAGACAAGTTATTTAACCATCATATGGACTCCAATGCTCATTTTACCCATATTGTCCAGTCCCTTACCCAGAAACCTTCCTCGACCCTAGTTTTCTTCTATCTAGTGTTTGGTTCTCTTTTTACATTTCTGTTATAATAGTTGAATGATTATCTTGTTTTAATGGAATGCCCTTCTTTGTTTTATCTATTTTGTTATCTTGATTCTATCCATTATGCATGTATTGTCAATTGACTGTGTCTTTACCATACTTAAGTTATATTAATTTTGGATTTACTGTCAATTCTTTTTTATGATGCCAAAAGGGAGAAAATGATATGTTTTCAGAACAAGTGTGTTGGTAACAAAGGGAACTAATACAGCTTATTGGGGATAATTGATAGGAGGAACAAATTAAGTTATAGTATGTTGAAACTACTAGAATGTATTAGAGTACCTTGTTAGACATATCATAGGTTTGTCATCATCAAAAAGGGGGAAATGATGTTTAAAGTTTTGATGACTTAATAAATCATGGGAACAGATGAGGGACCCAATCCCATGAGGTGTTGCATAACTGAAAGTGACACCCAACAATAGTACATTGACAATCTGTTATTTGTTGGTGCACGTCAACTTGCTCTGCAGTAGTTTTCTAGCCAATGAAATTTCTCCATATATTATTGATGTTGGGTATATATATCAAACCTTTCTTGATAAAAAAGTTTGAGGATTTTTATACATAGTGAGTGAGTGTTCTTGGTGAAGCTCTCGAGTAGTACACTAGAAAGATCAAAGTTGTTCTTGCTTTGTGTACTTCATTCTTTTAAATGTGTGTTTGCATCTTGTAAATCAATTCTTATTCTATAAAGAGATGTGATAATCAGCAAGCCATTGCTATTCTTTGTTGAGTTCATAGCTAGAGTTAGCTATGGTAAGTGTTGAAGTCTAAGTTGGCAAGAGTTAGTTAATTTAGTGGGTAGCGGAGTAGCTACTTAGTTGCTAGAACCTATGGTAGAGTTATCACAGCAAGGAGGAAGGGATTTAGAGTTAAATTTCTTTATTACAAGAGTTTGTAATAAAAAACATTGCTCCTTTGAAGTTAATGGAGTTGGGTTGAAATCCTATAAGTACAGTTCATGGTTTTCTCCTTCCTTAAGCAAGGGGGTTTCTACGTAAAACAACTTGTGTGATTTTACTTTGTAGCTTTACTATTTTTGTTATTTTTATTAATTATTGTTCGTACGAGGGACCTGGTCCCTAGACACTTAGTGGATGCATGCATTCCATCAATTGTCTTTTAATCTAAGTGGTTTCTCCCTTAATTACTTTAATTGTGTTAAACTGAATATGGGTTCATGCTTGCCTTCAATTACGTTTGATGATTTGAAGTCCAGCACTTGAATCTAAGTTTAGATCTTTATTTATTGCAACAGAGTGTGTAATCAAAGTAGAGGGCTTGCATGATAGATAGGGGTCTTTGTTAAATTGGTTGTAATCTAAGAGGAATTCAATTGACTCATAAGTTATCTTAGGCTTCTCATATGAATTGCATATAAGATTGAGTAGATTCATGTGTAGACACTACTTTTGATTGAGAAATCATTGTAGTAACAAGCAATCTAGCCTACCTATAGGGATAATTTGAAGCTATGTGTAATAGATCATTCAAATTTTAATTGAGTCTCATTTCACAAATTCCTTTGATTCCTTTCTTGATATGTCCTTACCCAAATTCCCCATTTTTCTTATTTTTATTTGTAGCTTAATTTCCCTCATTTTATTATAATTGTTTGCATGTGTTTAGATTTAAACTAGTGACTTGTGATCCTTAGTCTATTCAATCACCCTCACATTATTCCTAATGGGATCAACCCTGACCTAGTTAGGTCCTTACTGCGATTGACAATCATTCACCCAAATTTATTTGAGGTATTGTGAACCTCATCACAAAATGGCATTCTTGCCAAGAAATAATTTTTAGGATTTGTAGTTTACTAGTTTCTATCCAATTTGTGCATTTTTGTTTGCTTTTTGGTTTTTGTGTTTGTGTTCTATGGCTTCTTGTGGTGAAATCTTTCTTGGTGGTTGTCAGCCCATGGTCTGTGACCCATGTCCTTATTGTGGAGGATCTCATGTTGGGCAAAGTTGTGTTGTAGACATGTATAGTGAGATTGGTGTGGTAAGTAAAGATTAGCTCATTTACTTGTCTCAAAAGCTTGCAAGAGGCATAATGATAAGATACCTATTATTCCACGTGAGGGATGAATTTCAAATGTTGCTCCTAACTACGTGTCATAAGATGGTCCAACTTGAGTTCAGAATTTCTACCTTGAGGGACAATGTGAGAAGAAGGATTGGAGTACGTACAACTCTCTATCAAATGGCCAAAAATCATGAGTTGGAGTTAGAATCTCAAGAAGAAAGGGTAGTGGTAAATGAGGAAGAAATCTTGGGTGAGTGCATACCATCAAAGCCAGTAATCATCCAAGATTCCAAAATCAAAAAAATGATACTAAGGTTGCAAGAAAAATTCAAAGATATCATTTATGGTACCTTGGTTCATTTTGAAGTGAGAATATCATTTGCTTAAAGGCCAAAAGTTTTGAAGTTCTATATGTAAAAGGCCTTTTGATGCTCTTACTCATGCCCAACGTGCCCAAAAGGAAAGATGACGTGAAGTTGGAGAGAATATTTAAATCTTCAAAGTGGAAAGATCGACTGAAATTTTTGGTGGTCACATTTCACCCCCACGTATTTCACCAAAAGCTTAATTTGAAGTTAAGGATAAGATTTATTTCCCCGAAGTGAAAACACAAAAGGTTAATGAATCTGGTATCATTCCACTACGTTAAATTGTGTGCTTGATGGGAAGCAACCCATCGTCCTTCATAAAAAAATCATCAATTCTAGTTTAATTTTAAATTTTTTAATTTTCTAGATTAGATTTTGATTTTTACTAATCCTCACAATTGCGAAGTCTTTATTAGTGATTTACACGGGTATGAAAGAAGAAATTTGATTAGAGGTGAAATTAGGAGCAACGAAAACTCAAAAATGAGGTTTGGCACACTTTTTGGTGGTGGGTGGGTCGCCGACTGGGCTATCACTTCTCCAAATGCTCCAAAATCTACCCAATTTTAGGCAAACTTTGTTCTCTGCGAATGCGAAGTGAGGTCTACGAACGTGAAGGTCAAGTCGACTGGCCTTTCACGAATGCGCCTCACTCACCACAAATGTGGAATGTTAATTAGATAGACACACGGAACATGGAAGGCTCCACGAATGCACTAGTGTGATGAAGTGCCAGATATGAAAAGTAGAACCTTAACTTTCCTATGTAATTTTTGAACATCAAAAATGAAATTCAGGCAAGAAGTAAGAAAGTGAAAAGAGAAAAGGTCTGGTTCTAATAAAAGTTTTGCCACTACATACAAGTATTCAAGATTTCTTTCACCTCTCTAAAGTTCAAATCCAGGGTATGTTCATTTTCTACCTTTTAACTTTGTTTCTTTGGCATGAGATGGGTTAGTTTTGATGTATGCTTTTTGGGTTGAACTGATGGTGTTGTGAGGTGTTTAATGCAGAAATGTGGTGTTGGGTGTACTGGGTATTGATTATAGATGAGATGGCTAGGGATAAGATTTTAGGCTAATTTGTTGTTTAATTTGGTGCCTAAAGGTGTGCCCACAACCTGTTTGATGAAATGCCCCATAAAGGTTCTAGAAATTACCTCCGCGAACGTGGAGCTTGTACTACGAATGCAAATTTCTAAGTTTTTTTGTACTTTACGATGAGTTCTCTTATCTACGAATGTGTAGAGTTTCTAGGCAATAATCTGTGAATCTGGCACTGTCTCCTCGAATGTGGAGAAGTAGTGTGAGCAGTCCAAAAATAGTAACTTCACATAGAATTACCTAAGACCTTTTTCTATGATTTCTTTGGCCTAATTACTTCCTAATGTGTTGATTTAAATGTCCCTATGAACTTTTAATATGTTGACTTTAATTGTAGGTACTTTGTGATCGAAATGGCATATCATTCAACACTTTACGATGTCAAAAATTTGTTGGAAGTTGAGGAGGATTACTTTGATGCTACCAGATTCCTCTCATCGAAATGTGCCCAAGAATATGATGAATACTTGCATCGGGTTGTTGTGAAGGAAAAAGAGATTTGTTTGGACAAACTTGAAGAAAAGATGCCAGATTTATTTGGCCAACTTATGGACACCAGATGGATCTATTGTCATGAGGAACCTATCAAGGTCAACCACACCATCATTGCTGAATTTTATGTTAATGCTTTGGAAACCAATCTTAAAGAGATAGTGTTCACCACTGTTCGGGGATTTCAAGTTGATTTTAGCTCAGTGGTCATCTATACTTTGTATGGAATCCCAAATGTTGACTACATGGTGTACAAAGAGAGGTTTAGGGAATTGGAAAACTAATGGCTTGTGGATAAATTGCATAATAGGATGCCTCTAGAGTGGTTCACTTCTAATCAAGGGATCGATTCTCATAAGTTCACAGTTGAGTCTAAGTATTGGATCTCCATCATTTGTGCTAGAGTTGTTCCTTGTACCCATGACACGAGAGTTATGCTTGATCTAGCGCTTACCATTACTGCTTTGATGGATGGTCTTCAGGTTGATGTTAGTCAACTTATTGTTGACCAAATTGTTGAAGTGGCCCAAGGTAGGGCCAAAAGACTAGTATATCATTTATTGATCACTAATTTATGCTATGAGGCAGGGGTTCCTAGATGCCCCACTGATAAAGAGAAGAAGTCAGACAAAGATACCCACCCACTAAAGAATAAAGAGCAAGCAAGAGAAGAAATATTATCTTTTTGGATCCTTCATTTGGCCAATTCACTAAGATAGGCTTTGAGACAGGTGGACCTTCTTCGGCTGTTGTAGGGCCTTCTACTTCTATAGGTCCCCTTCAGTTTGGTACTCCCATGATGCATTATCTTTCCTCTTAGATTTATAGGGTTGATGTATAAATTTGACATCTAGTTGTTGGTCTCCCTAATGGCCCACCTAGGGGCCCTACTACTAAAGGAAAGGATTAACCTACTTTGGCCTCAATGTTTGCTACTCAAAGGGATATGAGTGACCGACTTGAGCACATGAGTTGACGTTAGGGTAAGATTGAAAAGCGACAAAGGAAGTTTGGGGAGGATGAAAAGAAGAAGAGCAAGTTCCTAAGCAAGATGGTGAGTAATATTAGGAGCTTATGTGGTTTGAGCTCCTCAGATGGTTATGAAGACTTGTCCTTTCTCTCTAGATCCAGCTCTAACTAACATTTTAGAGAGACCCTCATATTCTCTTTTTACTTTATGGATTTACACTGTGAGGATACAATACAATATTTAGTTGAGGGTGTTTCCCGTAGGGTATGTTTACTTGTTGTGATGATTGGATTGTCATTTTGAGATACTTAGTCATTATTTGTGTTGATATTGTTGAGATGAGGTTGTCTGCCCTTGTCAGGCCTTTGATTATTTTGATTATGTTGATGACGGGCCCTTGTCGGTATTGTGATGATAATGTAGATTTGGTTCCCTTTTCAGACTTGTATATATTGTGATGGATTGTTTTTGTTTAGTGTTTGGCAGTTTTTCTTGTAGTTTGGTAGCTTCTTTATTTTTATTTCATAGTGTCTTTCTTGAATTGGTGTGCGATTGGAAATGTCATATGATAGATTGAGTGATGATATTTTTAAGGGTAAATTGTCAATTGGTTAAAAATATATTTGAAATGTTGTTTTTAATAAAGTCTGAGTAGTCGATATATTGTGGATCTTAAATGTGAGGCTATGACTTGTTTGGTGCAAATTGAGTTAGCCAAGTATTGTGAAATTGTTTGAATGAGCATATCTCTCCATTTTTTATTTTTGAAATGTAGCATTTTGAATGGAATGATTTTGTGACAAGGCTATGACTATTTATTGCTAGGTGATTTAATTTGATAAATGACTCTCTTGTGTTTTTACTAGGAAGTGAAATTGAACCATTTGAAATAGTGTCCATGTCATTGTATAGTGAGTCTTTTGAATAATTCCTTCTGTTTCACTTGTATCACCTAAAACTTGCCTTATTGGTCTTGAAACATTGGTCTTCATTGAGCTTGGTTGGAAACATGACCTTAGGCATTCTTTTGTTCAAAGTTGTAGTCCACTTAGCCTAAAGATCTCACTTTTGCACTAAATATACCATTATTTATACCCTTTTGAGCCTTGACCCTTTTGTTGGCTACCATGTTACAAGCCTAGACAATTTTTTGAAAAAGACAATGTTCTTATGAACTTTTTTCCCTCCTTGGACTTTAATTGGTGGAAGTAAAGGCTAAAAGTCTAAGTTGGGGGGGGGGGGGGGTGATATAGGAGAATGAGGGAGGATATCTACAACATGTGAGCTTGTTAAAAAAAGAGAAATTGATAAGTGGAGGAAAGGAAAATGAAAAAAAACAAAAAAGAAGAAAAAGATTTGAAAAAAATAATAAATAAATAATGTATGAATAAATGGAATCGTCCAAAGAAATTGAAAATGGTTGCATGTGGGGAATGTAGATTGGAAATGAAAACCTGAAATGGAAACTTGAAGGAAAGGGTGGAAAAGTTGAAAAGGAAGTGCATGTAGAGTTCAAGGAGAGATTAGTCACTTTTATCCAAATTGTGTCTTACCCTTCCCCAAAACCTACATTACAAACCTGCCAAAGTCTTTTGGAATTTCTAACCAAATAAACTTAAGCCAATGTGAATTGAAAATATGGGAAAGCCTATAGTGTGGCACTTGTATGCATAAGATGTTTATTTATTTAGTGTGAGTGGTTGTTGTTATGTCCTTGTCCCTTGTTTGGTAAATATTGTGTGAGTGTTTTAGGGGCATTTCTTTCTTTACCCTACATGCAAATTAGGATGGATTGGTGAGATTGATAGATTCCTAAGTCGAGTCAAGTAGGGTTATTTGGCTGACTAGTAGTCTTGAGTTGCTTCTTGTGAATTGGTATTGTTACTTGATTATTCTTGAAGATTGGTGTGTTTTAGAAAAGTGTTTTTAAAATTGAGGGAGTTTCTTGAATTGAGAATCACATGCTTGTTGTCTAATTGTTAGTACCAATCAAAGTCATAGTCATGACTTGGTTGAGAAATGTACATGGAGATAGTGTGTGCTTGAATTGATTGCCTCTTATGTTTGATTTTGATTTTCTTGAGGACAAACAAAGTTTTAAGTTAGGGGTATTGATGAGTGCGTAAATTTCACTCATTTATGCCTTTTTTCCGAAGACTTTTTACTCATTTATGTTGATGAAGAGGCTAATAATACTTTAAATTGTGAATATTTTAGAAATTGGTGTTGAGAAGGAGTTTTGGTGAAAAGAAAGGAATTTGAGCTAAAATTGGAGCACAAATGGAGCTGAAAAGGAGAAATTGCACCTGGAGCAACTTTGTGCTCCACGAACACGGACATTCAATCCACATACGTGAATTAGTAATAGATAAGATACCACGAACAAGATAGATCCAAGTGCGATCACGGATCAGTGGAAGCTAATACATCGTGAACGCAGACATCCAGATGAGAACGTAGAGTACAAGTAACTTGACTTAACGCAAACAAGAAGTGATAGCATCATACGGAACTCAACTCTATTTAAGGACAAGGATTAAGGTTTAGAAGATGAAAGGAGGCCCATAAAAAGATCTCAAACGATAAGCTCAATGGGTTTCAATTGCATATCCAAAGGTGTCTTATTGGGGAAGAAGAGCTAAAGTCCAAGGAGGATGAATTGTCCAAATGCTACAACTATTTGGTGGCCCAAATTCAAGTCCAAGAGGGAGAATTTTAGGGT
>JBCEWC010021874.1:0-10269 GCA_038996855.1 Solanum aculeatissimum | reverse complement strand
AAGTCCTTAGAACTTACGTGCTATGTGATTAGCTTCCGCGCTTCCGAACCGATGATGTGTTTAATGATGCTACGATGGCTTGATCGAGGGTCTTTGGGTCCTCTTTCGCCATGTCACATCTAGGCCCCCTTTCTGGGTCGTGACACTATACTATGTCATTATCACCCTCAAGAAACCCCTTATCAGCTCTCATAACCCTAATCTATCTCATTCCTCGTCACTAAAAAAACTCTAAGTCTAAAACTCCTCCCAAGTCCTTTAAGGCTTTAAGAAGAAGAAAGCAAGATAGGGTTTCGAGTTTCCTCAACTCCATGTCCGATTTACCTCTGTTAAATCACTAAGGTATGTGGTTTTTTATTAGTGGGGACCTTCCCTCTATTAAGCTCAACCATTCCATCTTCTTTTGGGTTTCCTAAAGTTATGACATTACATGGTTATTTTGCGATCCCTTTTCACATAGAGATAATATGGAGTATTATTTGATGGTTCATCCTTATGCATTATTTTGAAGTGAAATACCATTTGTAACTTATGATTTGTATGAGGAGTTGATAATTCTCTAACCAAGTTATGACTATGTTTTGGTGGGTTCTTTGAAGAATGATTAGCTGAGTTTATTTTGTACCCATTATGGCATTTACTCATGATCTGTATGGTTTTGAGTTCATGTATATGTACCCACATGATTTGATTAAAGATGTGTACCAAGCTTCTAAGATGTTGAGGGTCTTATGGCAAGGTATGTAAATGATGAATAATATGAATTTTGAAAGGGCTATTATGTATGATTCGAGATATGAATGATTCTGAAAGTTATGATAGTTATAAAGTCTATTTGATATGACGAAGCTTTAGTTTTTAAGAGCTAATCTATGACTAAGTCATGATATTATAATGCTTTGCATATTATGTCTATAAGTATGATTTGAATATTCCTTGGAATTGAGACCTAGCACCAAGAAGACCTTAGTAGATAACCATTGTCCCATAACTATGTTGCCACCATAGGTTTATGAATTAATTAATGGATCCATATAACTTAAGTTGCATGAATAACAAAAAAGGGTGGAGTTCTTATATCACGACCCGGATAGGGGGCCTAGATGTGACATGGCAAAAGAGGACCCGAAGACCCTCGATCAAGCCATCATAGCATCATTACACATATCATCAGTTTGAAAGCGTGAAAACTAAACATATAGCACGTAAGTTCTAAGGAATTGGGGACTTGGGACTCAAGCTATGGGGACAATATCGGGGATGGGACAAGCATGTATACACTTAGCACATAGTCATTCACAATACCCATCATTCAAGTCATGAACATTATACGAGATAACTTCCATAATCAAAGCTAAATAAGCATAGTATTACATAACCAAAGGTTCAACATACAAGTCAAACAAAGAAGAGAATAGAGTGGTCCAACAATGACTCTACATAGATGAGTGGTGCCTCGACAAGTTTGAGGCTCACCCTCAAGACATACGAAAGTAAAGAACATAATATAAAAGCTAGAATAGACGGTGGCTATTGCCCTTGAACAAAAGGGCTCACCACTAGCAAGTCTTCAAAAGATATCAAGCGTCGTCCGGTAGAATGTAAATATCACTCTCGGTCCCTATATGGTTAGAACATGTAGACAAAATATGGATTAGCACAATTAAGCACTAAGTACACGGGCATGCAATGCATATGACAAGTAATACGAAAGGACTGCACGTAGCCAAGGAATAATATAATAAGATGCCATGCCATGATGCATGAGATGCAATCCTATGTCCATATATAGCGGGGATGTCACCTCAACCGACAACATGAGTGACCCAAATGAGCCATTATCCGGATCTGGTCTACTTTCCAGGTAGAACCCAAGACACCCTTGAAACAAAGAATAACATAACATGAGATCCCTATCTAGGGATTTATATACCCATGGTGGCACATGATTTGACAGAATGGGCGGGGCCTTGGATCTACCCCATTTTTCCACCCAATCCCATGGTGTTAAGTCTCATCCCACGAGAATACGTATATATATACATGCAACATTTAAACAGAAAACTTACATTCTTTAAAAATCATGCATCATTAGTCATGTCAAAATCATTGTTCAAGAATCATGTTCATGCTTAGGCCATAGGCCAACAAGAGTTTCCAAAACATTTCATGATCATTCCATGTCAATACAATAAGAGTAGCTCATCTACATGGGTTAGTAAAACAAGAAATCAAGACATGTTAATATGGTGCAAGCACCCAATATGCTCAAGAGCCATCGCATAGGACTATGTGATCACAAGCCTTACATATCTTATCATAACATTCAAAACATGAGTTTCATGAAGAGTTTCATCATAACAATAACTATGCATATGCCATGAATGAAGATCAAGAACATGGGTAATGGAATTCAAAGTTAATTTCACAATTTGAAAGACAATTGATCATAAAATATATAGAAATCTATAAATAAGTCATAATGCAATTTACCCATGCTTAATTAAATCATGAAAGGGACATGCAAGTTGATCAATAAGGGTTTCAATGAACATTCATGGATTCAAGCTTGGAAACATGATTTAAATCACCTGAAAGCTACAACACAAAATTCTCAACACTAATCTACAATATAATTGAAGAACCCATCACTTAATTGAAAGCTAAAAATCAAATTTAAAAGGTTAAGGTTCTTAGGGTCTTCAAGGATGAAAGAGTATCCTCGAATCAAGTCCCACATACCTTAATTTCACCAAAAGAATTGAATGGTTAACTTAGTCAAGGTTGTCTTCCCCAAATTCTTCAAGCTTTCTTCAATGGAGGCCAAGAGGATTTTAGAATTCCCAAAGTGAATGTAGGAGACTTGGAATAGATGAATGAGGGTTTGGGGATTGATTTAGGGGTTTAGGAGACCTTAGGATACCTAAAATGGGGTTAGAGAATTATTAAATCATGAAATTACCATTAATGAAATGAACTTTTAATTTCCAAGCAGAGTCAAATGATGGATCTACAGTGACCGTGAACTTGACTCACGGTCTGTACAACCCTTTATCAAACGACACTTAGCCAAATCTTCAACGTAAACACTCGGAGGACTTTCTGGACCACTTTACGGGATGTTTCATTGATGGTGTGGCTTCACACAGACCGTGTCCTGGTCCATGGAGCCACACTTGTCCCAAGAATCAACTCCCAAGACAAGCCAAGCCACTTCCCCACTTGACGAGCCACTTCACGGACCGTCAAATGGCTCACAGACCGTGGGTTGGTCCGTGGTCTATGACTTGTGTCCTGGGGTAGTTCCTGGCCACCTCTTAGCTCTCTGGACCTTCACACGTAACCCCACATAGACCGTGGCAAAGCTCACTATCCGTGGCCCTTGCCTTGGCCTCTTTTCAGGGCCTATCTCCAATGTCTTCCGAATTTTAGGCAGTCCCACTCTTTAGGCAATAACTTCTCATTCGAACTCCGAATTGAGTGAAACCAGTTTTTTTGCGAAGCTAACTCAAATAGATTCAATTTAATATATTTAAGACCACCCGGTTCAACCCGAATCAAAAGTTATGCTAGCTCAAAGTCTACTGTCCAAATGGCCTCTCTAGGCCACCAAATGATCCATTTTGCGTTCGGCTACTTAAAATAAATCCGTGGCCACCCAAACTCAACCATGAACAGTAGTAAATCATACAAGACCAACCATAAGGAGTTTTTAAAAATTTTCGGGTCGTTACATCTTATACGGTACATGTTAATTAAATTCTGAAAAGGGTGGTGTTCGTGTAAGTTTCTTATCATATGTTAACCGAAAGTGGTGGTGTTATCGTAAGATGATTATGAGGAATTTAACCAAAAAGGGTGGTGTTCCCTTAAGGTGAATGTTTCGATTATCATAGCAAGGTAGACAACTTCATATAAGGTGTGGAGTGAAAATCAGAATTCCAAATAGTAGCTCATTTGGTCTTATATGTCAATTATGGCCCCTTCCAATCTATGTACAATATGATCTATGATGCATATTTTTACTATAGCATTGATCACTTATGACATATTGAGCTTATGCCCGCTGATTATGATATGCATATTGTTCAATGGTGGCTTATGTTCCTTGTTGATTGCATCCCGCATACTTAGTACATTCAAATGTATTAATGCATATTTGTTTCCTAAATGATCTTACCCTGTAGGAACCAGAGCTCCCATCTATCATCCTTCTCCTCCACGTGGTTAATCAGTTCAGTAAAGACTTGTTATTGGTGAGTCCCCCACATTCGGGGACAAACATCCATTTACTTCCATGCTTTTATTTAAACTATTCTATTTTTGGATACTATCTTTTGATGGTGAGCCAAAGAAATGTCTTGGCTCCCATTCTATTCGTATTTAGAGGTGTTGTTGGATACATGGGTTGTATGTTATGAACGCGACTCTTATTATGTCTATGTACTATTGGAGATTTCCCTTAGTCCCTTATTCCCCTCTATGTAATGGATGTTTGTTATGCTAATGAGATGGAAGTCCCATGCCCTTAAATGTCCCTATAGTGTAAGTCATATCTACCCGCACGTTAGACTTATATGCTATGTGATTCATGGTAATCCTCCTCCCAATAACATCCCCATAGCGTGAGTCCAAAATCCCGATTTCCTTAGAAATTATTTGTTATGTGCTTTTTGTCTATTTATGCTTCTGCGAAACCAAGGATGTGCCATGTTTGCTTAATAGGCTTTTTTAGGGTCCCTGTCTATTGTGTCAAATCTAGGCCCTAGGCTTAGGGCGTGATAAAGCTTGGTATCAGAATTCTAGGTTTGTAAATGGTCCTTGGAAATCCATTAAACCACTTCAAGTAGAGTTCTATTCATAGTAATGAAGTGCACCATAATTATGAGTAGGAGGCTATGAGGAGTCTTAGGAAAATGATTCACTTCTTAATACTCTCTGTCGTACATTAGATTTGAATTCAGGTTTTCTATTCCTAATGGATGATTTTTTGCTATTTTAGATCATGCCTCTGAGAAGAATGGTGCGATGAGCTCCCACCTCCGAGGGTGAACCGACACCTCCAACATCTCAAGTCCCTCAAGAAGAAGAGGGAGTCACTCATGCTGAATATCGGCATATGGTTACCTTATTGGCTAAACTGTAACAATTATAGGGGTATCAAGTTGTTAAGTCACACAATGAAGGTATAAGAGAGAGTGGTGGAGATAAGGGTGAGAAAAGAAGTATCTATTTTAGAGAATCAGTTTGGTTTCATGCTGGGGCGATCAACTACTAAAGAAATTCATATTTTTCGGAGACTAGTAGAGAAATATAGGGAAAGAAGGAAGGACCTCCACATGGTGTTCATTGATCTCGAGAAGGCCTATGACAAAGTTTTGAGGGATGTACTATGGAGGTGACTAGAGGTGAAAGGCATTCCAATGATATTTATTAGAGCAATAAAGGAAATATATGATGGAGCCAAAACTCGGGTAAGAACGGTGGGAGGAAACTCAAAGTATTTTCCTGTTGAGATGGAACTTCATCAGGGATCTGTATTGAGCCCTTATTTGTTTGCCTTGGTGATGGATGAGCTGACACGGTCTATTCAGGTTGAGGCTCCATGGTGTATGCTATTTGCAGATGACATAATACTGATTGATGAGAGTCGGACAAAAGTTAATGATAAATTGGAGATTTGGAGATACATACTGGAATCTAAAGGGTTCAAACTGAGAAGGACCGAAAAAGAATACTTGGAGTGCAAATTCAGTGTTGCGAGGGATGAAACAAATATTTATGTGAGGCTTGCCACTCAACTTATTCCCAAGAGAGAAAACATTAAATATTCAGGGTCCATCATCCAGAGTAGTGGCGATATTAATGATGATATCACACATCGTATTACGGCAGCATGGACTAAATGGAGGCTTGCCTCTAGAGTACTATGTGATAAGAAGATACCACCTAAACGCAAAGGTAAGTTTTACAGAATGGTGGTTAGACTATCTTTCCTCTATGGGGTAGAGTGTTGGCCGATCAAAAACTCACATGTTCAGAAGATGCAAGTCATAAAGATGAGGATGTTGTGATGGATGTGAGGTAGTGGTAAGGTTTGCATAAATTTTACCCTCCCCAGACCCCACTTATGAGATTTCACTAGGTATGTTGTTGTTGTTGTTGTTGGTTACCTTATTGGCTAGGGCTGTGTCCAACCAAGGGCTCCAAGCTCCTCTTCTCCTACCTCTACCTCAAGGGTAAGGGATTTCACTAGAATTAGTCCTCCAGAGTTCTATGTCTTTAAAGTTGAAGAGGATCCCTAAGAATTCCTTGATGAGGTACATAAAGTCATGGCCATTATGGGGGTAAGTTCCGAAGAAAAAGAAGAATATGCGGCCTACCAACTTAAAGTCCTTGATCAAACTTGGTACAATAAGTGGAAGATGGAGATACCAGAAGATGAGCCCATTCTTTGGAAAGAGTTCAAAGTTGCTTTCCCTGATCGCTTCTTTCCAATTTAGTTGAGGGAAGAAACGATGAAGAAGTTTATAAACCTCAAGAAAGGTTTGATGAGTGTGAGGGAGTATTTTATTAAATTCAATGACCTTTCAAAGTATGCTCCACACTTGTTCATCGATACTACAACAAAAATACATAAGTTTGTTTTAGGTGTGTCCTATTTGATCAATAAAGAGTGTCATGCCGCTATGCTTATACAGGACATGGACATATCTCGAGTCATGACATAGGCCGAGAAACTTGAAGGGGTGAATCTTAGGAAGAGAAGGATGGAAGAGTGAAATAGGTCTCGACTTGATAGAGGTTTCCAAGGCACCAAAGGTGGTCATTTTCAACAAGGCTACAAGTTTCAAGGCCAAAGGTCCTCCAATGCCCAGGGCGAAAGATTTGCTAATGATAGGGTGCCCAATACTAGAGCTCAAGGTGTAAATTCTTGTCAAATCATTACAGGTGTGGAAGGTGTGGCAAGAATCACGGTGGTAGATGCTATAGAGATATGGGTGCTTGCTTTGGGTGTGGCCAAATGGGCTACAAGATTGTGGATTATCCAAACAAAGGTAGAGATGGTCATCCCAAGGACAAGGTTCCTATGGTGATCAAAGGTCACAAGGTGGCCAACAAGGAGGGGCTCTATGTCATAATCGCATTTAAAATCTTTAAGGGAGGTAAGGGGTCGATGAGGCGCTGTCACGACCCGGAAGTGGGGCCTAGATGTGACATGGAGAAAGAGAATCCGAAGGCCCTCGATCAAACCATCATAGCATCATCACACACATCATCGGTTCGGAGGAATGGAAAAATAAACACGTAATTCTAAGGGAATCGGGGCTTTGGACTCAAGCTATGAGGATGTTGCTGGGAATGGGATGAGCACGATTCACATAGCACATAACAAGTATTTCTAATGGGCGGGTAAGTAGGACTCAAGTTATGGGGGCACACCGGGGTTATGAGACTTTCCACATAAGCACATTCCCAACATTCACAATCCCATAAACATAAGCATAAGCATAAGCATAAACATAAGCACAAGCAAAATAGGAACATCATATCCATAGCATAATCCCAATAGTCATAACATTCCAAAATAAGCATAATACAACGTGCAAGAGTTTAGCGTGTCCAACATTGCCTCTACATAGAAAGAGTGGGGCCTCGACATAGTTTGAGGCTCACCCTCAATACATGAAATAGAAAAGTAAACAATACAAGGGAGAGAAAAGTAGATATTGCCCTTGGACAAAGGGCTCACCACAAGCAAATGGCTTCAAAAAAATAACTCATCATGCAAAGGTGGATAGAGGTCGTCGCCGGTACCTACATGGTTAGAACATGTAGATAATAGTATGGGTTAGAAAAATAAAGCACTAAGTATGCGGGCATGCAAATGCATATGCACATGGACCTATGACAACCTACATGGCAAGGGCACATACATAGAAGAGATTATAAGAAGAGATAATATAACAATATGCCACGAAAATCATGATGCATGAAATGCCATAATGCTTATGATATAGAGGGGAAGGAACCATAACCAACATCCAAATTCATGTGAGCTACAACATGAACTTGCCCAATGAAGCCTCCCATTTGACCGAAAATGATTACTTGCCAAAGGTAATCTACACCACACCTTACGGGCCTCCCATTTTCATGTGATGGCCACCTTCCTTATGGGCCACCCATTTCGGTAGCAACCTATGTTGGCACATAGTTTCGGGAAAAGAGTGGGACCCTTGGGCATAGCCTACTTATTACCCTAATCCGTCTCGGTACTAAGTCATCATTCCACAAGAATACGTACACATATACATGCTTTTAAAATGGAAACTTGACACATGAACATCAAACCATGCATACTTGGGTTTAAACTCCAAATCACTTTCATCACTCTTATGCATACATAACAAGAGTCAAACACATTTCGTAATCATGCATCATGGGCTAAAAAGCCAAACAAGCTTTCATGTCAAACTTCATGCATAAGAGTAGCTCCATACTTATCATACTTATCATATCATATTGGTGAAAGCACCCATGTTGCTCAAGAAGCCATATCATAGACTTAGTGTGATCACAACTTAGCCATAACCCATACTTGTTCAAATTCATAGCCATAAACATGTTTGGGACTTAGTCCACATCAAAACTTTCATCAAAATATCCATGAATCATGCATGCAATGCCATGAGGATCAATGAGAGTAGCATGGGGTACTATAACTCATACTTTAAATTCAATTCAAGAGTAGTTCATGAGAAATTCAAGTCAAACCAACCTTCAAACATCATTTAAATACTACCCATGCATAAATCAAGAGTAAAGGGGACATGCATTACTTGATCATCATCCAAGATATTTAATCTACATATAATTCCAACTTAAATCAACCTTAAAACACCTAATTTCTACAGCACATAATCCCAATCAATTTAATACTTTAAAATTTAAAGAACCCAACCTTAAAACTTGAAATCATAATTTAAAAAGGAGGCTTCTTGGGTCATCATGGATGAAAGAGAATCCATGAATCAAACCCACATACCTTGAAATTAACCAAGAGAATTGAAGGATTTTACAACAAGGATGATCTTCCCCAAATTTCTTCAAGCTTTCATCAATGGAGGTCAAGAGGTTTGAGAGAATTTCAAAATGGATTGAAGAGTGTTAGAATGGATTAAAAGGGTTTATTGTTAGGATTAGGGGGTTTAGGGGACCTTAGAAAGCCTAAAAGGGGAATAGGATCTAATTAAATTATGAATTAACCATTAATGAAATAGACTAATTAACTAAAAAAATGTCACACGGAGGGCTACAGTGACCGTTCAATGGTACACGGTCCCTGTACTGGACTGTGAGGCCACACTTGGCCTCGACTTCAACTTGAACTCTCGGGGGACTTTCTGGATCACTTCACGGGGGCTCTCACGGATTATGTAGCTGCACACAGACTGTGTACTTGTCCGTGGAGAATCATTTGGTCCGGAGTGCAGCCCCAAAACCTTGCCAAGTTTCTGGCCCACTTCACGGGACCCCTCAAAGGTCATGAAGTGTCTCACGGACCGTGGGGTAGTCCATAGGACTTGCCTTTGTCCTTGGATGGGGTCCTGACCACCAGGAGCTCACTCAACCATCACACAAGTACCCTCACTGGCCGTGGACCCTCACACAGTCTGTGGTACAACCCTTAGCCCATTTCCAGAACCTTATTTCCAGTGTCCTTCCAATTTTGGGAAGTCTCATTGTTTTGGCCATAACATTCACATACGAACTCCGAATTGAGTGAAACTAGTTGCGTTGCGAGGATAACTCAAAGATCTTAAATTGGATATATATCAGACTACACAGTTCACCCCTTACCAAAAGTTATGATCTTTCAAAGTACACTGTCCAACCGGCCCTATAACTACACCAAATGATCCGTTTTGAATTTGGCCACTTAAATTCAAGCCATGGATATCAAAATTCAACCATGACCAGTTTGACACTAACCTTGACAAACCATTACAAAGTTCAAAATTTTTTAGATCATTACATCATCTCCCCCTTGGGAACATTCGTCCTCGAATAAACAAAAACTTATGGCTTGAGGACAATAATCAAACAAGAGACATTTTCATCAAACTCATAACAAATCGTGCATCATTTCAAAAGTCTTTCAAAAGTCATGTCAAAACATCATTTAAACAATTTTCGTGCTCATGTATGCATGCAATGTCATGAAACTCAAGAATTTAAAGAATTAGGACCATACAAGGATAGAAC
>JBCEWC010021873.1:0-10270 GCA_038996855.1 Solanum aculeatissimum | reverse complement strand
TAACCCGGAGATTTCCTGGGATGAGTCAAGTTAAATGTAATTGTGATGGTGCCTCGAAAGGAAACCCAGGGGAAAGCGCCTGTGCTTTTTGTGTGAGGAATCATAATGGTGATTTAACTTGGGCTAAAGCACAAAATATAGGAATCACTACAAATACTAAAGATGAGGCAGTAGCAATATTGAAGTGTTTAAGATATTGTATTGCTACCAAAGTAATGTAAAGTACAGCTAACCATAGACAAAATGCAAGTGGGCTATTTACGCATCACAACTAGGAAATTCAGAGAGTCATATTAGCAAAAAGGGAAGTTCCATATTTACAGTCAGGGATGCTAGTAAGGCAATATACAAAATACAGATAAGTATTCACAGTATAAATTTACACAAGATTTGAACCGGCATAGGTCAAATCATTGTGAATACAGTTATCTAGATGATGAGAAAACACGTGACAAAAAAGGGTTTTTTTCTCTAAAAAAATGAAAGCCCTATCTGTCTTACAAAAATACCTGAGCAGTATCAACAGTCAACTTAAGAAGGAGGGAGGTCAACATGATATGATTCTTCATCCCAGCAGCTCCCACTAAAAGGACCAAAAAAGTTATCAATAAAATTGTTAAAAAGAAGGAAAGGATTCAAATAGAGTAGTTGATATTAATGAAGGAAGAGACATCAGATCCTCGATTTGTGATGTGGATAACCACAGATCTACCATCTAATATCATGAATAAAGGTGAGAAACAAGATAAAAAAACACGAAAGGGATAGAGAAAGGATAAGGACTCACACTTGTGAAGTTGTTGATAGTACAGATTGGATTTCAGAAGGTGAACGAAACCGGCTCAAGAGAAGCAAGATGAAGAGAAGTGTCTTCCTGAAGGAGGACACCATCGATGACTTTTTGAGAAAATACACAGAAGGTGAAAATGAGCGGTCTAGAAGGAATAAGGATATATATTTACTAGGGGATATTGGGTCGGGTTTTATTTTCTTCTTTTTAGTTGGGCTTCTTAGATCTAGTCCTAGCATTGTTAACTTTGACTTATTATATTTATTATAAATAAAACGATCCCTGAGCTCAAAAGTTAAAAAGTAAGTTACTAGAAATTTCTGGAAATCATTGAAGATCAACATATCTGGTCTGGATCTGGACAAATCTATATCGATCTGGATAGATTGGGTAGAAGTTTGTTCAAAAAAAATAAAAAGAAAGGAAGAAGAATATCGTCAGAGAAGAGGATCACCAGAGAGAAGCTCAATCCAAGAAATAGTCAATCCTACAAATCTAGGTTTGTGAAGTAATGATTATCAACGAGTAGTGTCTAGATGGTGATCGAAGGTGGAAATGACTTTGAAAGTGTATAATTAGAGTCGCGGTGATGAATTAGAGAGCACTGAATCATAATTTTAGAGAGAAAATGTTAAAAGAGGTAGAGTTTCATTAGAAGATGAGATACAATTCATATTAATTAGGAAAAGATATATTACTTAAAATTTTAATTATTATTTTTTTCTTGATTTAAACACCATATGGTTAAGTAATTATTGATGGTTGAAATTCATCCTGTCATAAATTAAGGAGTCAAATGTCCAAAATTTCAAAGATAGCATACACATTTCTGTCATACTAATTTGTACAAGTATACAAATATGATGAATTCAAAAAGTTCATGTTTCTTTTAATTTTTAAGGATGGAGTGTAAGAAAAAATTTGACAAGTATACAAATATAATGAATCGAAATGTGCACATTTTCTTTTAACATTTAAAGCTAGAGCGTAAGCAAAATTTAATGCATATCATGATCTTAAACAAACTAATTTTACAAAGAGTGACATTACAGAAGAACTGTAATGACCCAAAAATTTTCAAAATTCATAATGGTTGGTCAAGATTAGTGTTAAACTGGTTGTGGTTGAATATTGGTAGTCATGGGTGGTATTTAAGTGGACGGATTCAAAAAGGATTGTTTGGTTGAGTTGTAAGGCCGGTTGGGCAGTGTACTTTGAAAAGTCATATATTTTTGTAAGGGATGAACTGTGTGGGCTGCTATATATCAAATCTAAGCTCTTTGAATTATCTTTGCAACTCAAATGGTTTCACTCAATTTGGAGTTTGTATGTGAAAGTTATGGCCCTTCCAGTGAGACTGCCCATAAATGGAAGGACGCTGGGAAAAGGTTTAGGAATGGAACCCAAGGGCTGGACCACGGTCCGTGGGGGTGCTCATGGGTTGGTCCAGTATGCTCCTAGGAGTTAGGGTCAGGCCATGGACCAAGTGTGGTCCCACGGACCACCCTAGCGTCCGTGTGACCCTTCATGGCCCGTGTGGGGTCCCGTGAAGTGATCTAGTGAGTTGGCTAAGGTTCGGGGTTTGGACTCCGGACCAAGTGATGCTCCACGGACAAGTACACGATCCATGTGAAGCTACACGATCTGTGAGGCCCCTCGTGAAGCGATCCAGAAAGTTCCCTGAGAATTCAAGCCAAAGTCGAGACCAAATGAGGTCTCACGGACAGGCTCATGATCCGTGAGCATCTGGACGGCCACTATAGGACTTCTATGAGACACTGTTTTCAGTGATTTAGTCCATTTCATTAATGGTTAATTCGTATTTTAATTAGATTTTATGCCCCTTTTAGACTTTCTAAGGTCTCCTAACTCCCCTAAATCAAACCCTAATCCCTTTTCATCCATTCTATCACTCCTCAATTCTCTCCAAAATTCTCTCAATCCTCTTGACCTCCATTGATGAAAGCTTGAAGAAATTTAAAGAAATTCATCTCTTTTGCAATTCCATTCAATTCTCTTGATTAAACTCAAGGTATGTGGGTTTAATTCATGGGTTGTCTTTCATCCATGAAGACCCAAGGACTCTCCTCTTTAATTTATGAATTTAAGCTTTATTTAACTGTGGGTTCTTTAATTCTTGAAGTATTTCATTGCATTGAGTTGTGGGCTGTAGAAATTAGGTGGTTTTATGATGATTTGAGTTTAAATTTTATGAAATGCATTGAAATTCTTGAAGGATCAATGTGCATGTTCCTTTAATGGTTTAATATGCATGGGTAAATTGCATTATGTTTGGAATTGGGATTTTATCATGATTTATGTTGAATCACCTATTGAATTATGGTTTTAAGGTTTGAATTTTCATTACCCATGCACTTGATTTCTCATTCATGGTATATGCATTGAAGAATGGTTATGATGAAACTCTTGTGAAGGTCATGGGCCACTTGTTATAATATGATATGTTAAGGTTTGTGATCACATAGTCTCTTGTTATGGCTTTTTAAGCATTATGGGTGCTTGCACCACTATGATATGTTATGAAGTCTTGATATGATAAGCTATGTAGATGAGCTACTCCTATTGCATTGATATGGAAATGATTATAGAAATTCTTGTTGGCTTTTTAGCCAAAGTATGGATATGGACTTGATCATGTTTTGGTTTGGCCAATGATGCATGGTTTTAAAAAGAATGTCAACTCTCCATTTTGAAAAGCTTGCATGGATATATATGTATTCCCATGGGATGAGGCTTAGTACCGAGGGATTGGAGTCGGGGTAGACTAGCGCCAAGGGTTCATACTCCTTTCCGTCAAACCACGTGCCAACATGGGATATCTCCCTAGATTGGGATTGACTTGTTATGTATCCCCTTGTTGAAGGGTTGACTAGGGATCTACCTAGCAAGTAGTCTGGATCCAAGTAGTAGCTCGCTCGGGTCTCCTCCAGTGTCAGTTGAGGAAACATAATATGATCTTAGATTGTATTTCATGCATCATGGAATGGCATATTGTTATAATATATTCCCCTTGGCTATGGACATTTCCTTTCGTATCACTTGTCCCCTTGTCATCTCCTTTGGTCATACTATATTGTCATATGCATTGCATGCCCGCATACTTAGTACATATTTTGTGCTAACCCATACTTTCTTCTACATGTTCTAACCATGTAGGGACCGGTGACGTCTTCTATCTTCCGGCGAACTACGAGTGACATCTTTGGAGATTACTAGCTTGTGGTGAGCCCTTTTGTTCAAGGGTAATAGCCACCTTCCATCTTCCTTGTATTAGTTATTTTCTTGTTCTATGTATTGAGGGTGAGCCCCAAACTATGTTGAGGCCCTCCTCTTTCTTATGTAGAGGTTATGTTTGATACACTAAACTCTTGCACGTTGTATTATGCTTTATTGGGATATTATGACTATTGGGATTTGTTATGGAAATGATGTTTCGTATATGCTTATGATTATGCTTATGGGCTTGTAAATGTTGAGAATGTGTTTATGTGGAAAGTCCCCTAACCCAGTATGCCCCCATAGCTTGAGTCCTACTTACCCACCTCTTAGAAATACTTATTATGTGTTATGTGATTCATGTTTATCTCATTTCCGACAACATCCCCATATCTCGAGTCCAAAGCACCGTTTCCAGTAGAATTATGTGTTTACTTTCCGCGCTTCTGAACTGATGATGTGAGTAATAATGCTACGATGGCTTGATCGAGGACTTTCGGGTTCTCCTTCGCCATGTCACATCTAGGCCCCCCTATCCAGGTCGTGACAAAGATGGTATCAGAGCCCTAGGTTTGTAAATGATCCTTAGAGTCCAATATGCCGCGTCAGTTAGAGTCTCGTTCAAGGGTGTGATGCGTGCCATACCTATGAGCGGGAGGCTATGATGATGTTCTAGGAATTTATCTAATTTCATTGTCTCCTTATGTCATGTCATTAATTGTTATGATAAATTCATAAACTCTTGGTTCGTGTCGCTCTTTTAGAACATGCCTCCTAAAAGAGCTCCCTTCCCCCGTCAAGCTCCAGAATTTGAGAAGAAAGCCCCTCGAGCATCGGTAGAGGAACAAGTGTCTCATGCAGAATTCAAAAATATGGTATCGATGTTGGCCCAAGCACTAGCTAACTAAGCCCAGCCAGCTAATCTTGTGAATGTTGGTACTCTGGCTTCTAGGGTGAGGGATTTCACCTGGATGAACCCTCCGGAGTTCTATGGTTCGAAAGTTGATGAGGATGCTCAAGCATTCATTGATGAACTCACTAAGGTATTGACTATCATGGGGGTGAGTTCAGAAGAGAAAGTTGAGTTAGTCGCATATTAATTGAAGGATGTGGCCCAAGTATGGTATAACCAATGGCTAGTTGAGAGGATAGTTGATGTCAAGGTTGGGTGGGAAGAGTTTAAAATGGCCTTCCTTGATCGGTTCTTTCCTCTTGAGCTTAGAGAGGCCAAAATGATCGAGTTCATCAATCTCCGACAGGGTGGTATGACTGTGAAGGACTATGCCCTCAAATTTACTAAGCTCTCCAAGTACGCTTCAATCCTTGTATCCGACCCCCGTACAAGGATGCACAAATTCATCTCGGGTGTCTCTGATTTGGTTGTGAAAGAGTGTCGTACGGCTATGCACATCTGTGATATGGACATCTCAAGGTTCATGACTTACACCGAGAAAATTGAGGGTGAAAAGCTTAAGGAAAGGAGGGTGAGTGAGGCTAAGAGGGCTCGGCTTGAGGGTGGGTTCTCCAATTCCAAAGGTGGTTGTGGGTTTGGCCAATTTCAACAAGGCAAAGGTTCTAATGTGAGAGTTTCTAATCCAAGGGTGCCTCCTCCTAAGGCACAAGTTGGGGGTGGTCCCCAATTTCCTCATAGTGTTCAATATGGTGGTAGCCACATGGGTGAATGTAGGAGAGGGTCGGGTGCTTGCTATGGGTGTGGTAGTTTGGATCACAAGATCTCTAATTTCCCAAAGAACGTGAAGAAGGATCAAGTCGCTCCCGGTGCTCAAGGGCCGCCGAAAGCTCCGGTTGGTGGTACTTCTAGGAACAACAGGTTTTATGTTGTTCATGCCTGCCAAGAGATGGAGGAAGCTCTGTATGTCATAACTGGTATGTTAAAAATCTTTGATTTTGATGCTTATGATTACTTGATCTGGGTGAAAATTTATCTTTTGTGATTCCTCTGTTGGCTGTTAAATTTGATTTGAGTCCTGAAACTCCAAGAGAACCTTACTCGATGTATACCCTCGTGGGTGAGTCTATTATTACCCAGAAAGTGTATCGAGGTTGTCCTGTCTCTGTGTCGCATAAAGTGTTCCCCGGTGATCTTGTAGAATTTGAGATGTATGATTTTGATGTTATCCTTGGGATGGAGTGGTTGCATGCATCGTATGCCTCAGTTGATTGTAGGACTAGGCAAGTTAAATTTTAGGTTCTTAATGAACCCGTGTTGGAGTGGAAGGGTAGTGATTCCGTAGTTAAGGGTCAGTTTATTTCCTACCTCAAAGCCCAAAAGATGATTTGTAAGGGGTGCTTTATCATATTGTGCGGGTTAGAGATGTGAAGGGTGAGTCACCTAAGCTTGAATAGGCTTCGATGGTTAATGAGTTTCCCGATGTGTTTCCCGAGGACTTGCCCGATATTTCTCTCGATAGAGAAATAGATTTTGGCATATATCTCTTTCTGGATACTCAACCTATCTCTATTTCTCCTTATCGTATGGCCCCGGCTGAGTTGAAAGAATTGAAAGACTTTTTAGAAAAGGGTATTGTTTGTGAGAAAAGAAGGATGGGTCTCTCCGAATGTGTATTGATTATCGGTAATTAAACAAGGTGACTGTTAAGAATAGGTACCGTTGCCTAGAATTGATGATTTGTTTGACCAACTTCAAGGAGCTACTCACTTTTCCAAAATAGATCTCCGTTCAGGTTATCACCAATTAAAGGTGAGGGAGTGTGACATTCCCAAGATGACCTTTCGGACTCGTTATGGTCACTTTGAATTTGTGGTGATGCCATTTGGGTTGACTAATGCTCTGAAGGTGTTCATGAATCTTATGAATCGGGTGTTCAAACCGTTCCTTAATAATTTTATGGTAGTCTTCAACGATGACATCTTGATTTACTCCTGTAGTGAGCAAGAGCATATGGATCATTTGAGATTGGTTCTTCAAACTTTGAGAAAGAAGAAATTGTATGCCAAGTTTATCAAATGTGAATTTTGGTTGGGAGAAGTTGTTTTCCTTGGTCATTTGGTGTTCGGTGATGGCATTAAGGTTGATCCTAAGAAACCCAAAGCGGTAAAGGATTGGCCTAGACCGTTGACTCCTTTGGATATTCAAAGTTTCCTTGGTTTAGCCAGTTATTATAGGAGGTTTGTTGAAGGGTTTTCCTCCATAGCGTCTCTATTGACTAAGTTGACTCAAAAGAAGGCCAAGTTTGTGTGGTCAAATGAATGTGAGAAGAGTTTCTAAACTTTGAAGGATCGACTTATATCGTTTCTGATTTTAACTTTGCCTAATGGGTTAGATGGATTTGTGGTATATTGTGATGCATCGCGTATTAGGTTGGGTTGTGTGCTTATACAACATGGTAAGGTGATAGCTTATGTGTCCCGACAGTTGAAAGTGCATGAACAAAATTATCCAACTTGGCAACATTATTTGTATGGGGTTCATGTGGATGTCTTCACCGATCATAAGAGCTTGCAATATGTGTTCACCCAAAGAGACCTTAATTTGAGGCAAAGGAGGTGGTTGGAACTTCTCAAGGACTATGATATGAGTGTCCTTTATCACCCCGACAAGGCTAAAATGGTGGTGGATGCCCTTAGTAGGCTCTCTATGGGAAGTGTGACTCATGTGGAAGAGGGGAAAAAGGAGAGTGAAATATGTGCACCGTTTGTCTAGGTTGGGTGTGAGGTTGACCAAATCCGACAATAGTAAAATCCTTGTTCAAGGTGGATCCGAGTCTTCCTTAGTGGTTAATGTTAAGAAGAAACAAGACTTAGATCCCTCCTTGGTAGAGTTGAAGATATTGGTTGCCGATGGAAAGATTGAAGTTTAATCCCACGGGGTAGATGGTGTGCTACGGTACCAAGACCGTTTGTGTGTTCCAGATGTTGATGACTTAAGGGAGATTATCATGAGAGAGGCTCATAATTCTCAATATTCTATTCATCCGGGATCTACCAAGATGCACCAAGATTTGAGATAGTTGTATTGGTGGCATGTATGAAAAAAGACATAGCCAAGTTTGAGTCAGAATGTTCTAATTGCCAACAAGTAAAAGTGGAACATCAAAGGCTCAGTGGTTTGACACAAGATATTGAAATTCCTACTTGGAAGTGGGAAGATGTGAACATGGATTTTGTGGTTGGGTTGCCTCGTACCCGGAGACAATTCGATTCTATATGGGTTGTGGTTGATAGAATGACGAAGTCGGCTCACTTCTTACCGGTTAAGACTATCTATAGTGTCGAGGAGTATGCTAAGGTATATATTTAGGAGTTGGTGAGATTGCATGGGTTGCCAAGGTCTATTATATCAGATCATGAAACTCAATTTACTTCTTATTTTTGAAAGTCTTTCCAAAAGGGACTTGGTAATAAGGTCAAGTTAAGCACCATATTTCATCCTCAAACTGATGAGCAAGCTGAAAGAAGAATTCAAACCTTGGAGGACATGTTAAGGGCTTGTGAGTTGGAATTCAAAGGAAATTGGGATGATCATCTACCTCTCATTGAATTTTCTTACAACAATAGCTTTCATGCTAGCATTGGTATGGCTCTATTTGAAGCTTTGTATGGTAGGAGATGTAGATCTCCTGTTGGTTGCTTTGAAATAGGTGAGGCAGCCTTGTTAGGCCCGGATTTGGTTGTTGAGGCCATTGAAAAGGTGAAGTTAATTAGGGAAAGGTTAAAAATGGCTCAAAGTCACCAAAAGTCTTATTCGGATGTTAGGAAGAGTGATCTTGAATTTCATGTTGGTGATTGGGTGTATGTGAAAGTGTCCCCCATGAAAGGCATCATGCGTTTTGGCAAGAAGGGAAAGTTGAGCCCCCGGTACATCAAACCTTATGAGATTATGGAACGGATTGGAAATGTGGCTTATAGGTTGGACTTACTTTTGGACATGAGCTCCATTCATCCGGTATTCCATGTGTCCATGTTGAAAAAGTTGGTTGGCGATCCTAAAGCAATTCCACCTTTGGAGGGTGTGATGGTTGAGGAGAATTTGACCTATGAAGAGGTGTCGGTTAAAATTTTGGATAGGCAAGTGAAGCGGCTTCGCAACAAGGATGTAGCTTCGGTCAAGGTGTTTTGGAGGAACCAAGATATGGAGAGTACAACGTGGGAAGCGGAGTTGGACATGATGGAACGATATCCCTTTCTCTTCAAATCTACGCAAGCCTAAGGTACTAGGTCCTACCCTTTTATGGTCCTACTTCTTTAAATTCTTGAGATTTATGACATTGCATGCACACTTGAGCATGAAAATGTTATAAGAGACGTTTTGACATAACTTTTGAATGACTTTTGAAATGATGCATGATCCATTGTAAGTTTTGATGAAAATGTCTCTTATGTGACTATTGTCCTCAAGCCGTAGTTTTAGCTCATTCGAGTACGAATTTTCCCTGGGGGAGATGATGTAATGACCCAAAAAAAATTTAACTTTGTAATGGTTGGTCAAGGTTAGTGTTAAACTGGTCGTGGTTGAATTTTGGTAGTCATGGGTGGTATTTAAGTGCCCAGATTCAAAAAGGGTCGTTTAGTAGTGTTGTAAGGCTGGTTGGGCAGTGTACTTTGAAAAGTCATATCTTTTGGTACGGGATGAACTGTGTGGGTTATATATATATCAAATCGAACATCTTTGAATTATTTTCTTAACGCAAATGGTTTAACTCAATTCGAAGTTCGTATGTGAACGTTATGGCCCTTGTAGTGAGACTGCCCGTAAATGGAAGGACGCTGGGAAAAGGTTCAGGAATGGAGTCTAAGGGCTAGATACGGACTTTTGGGTGGTCCACGGTCCGTGGGGGTGCTCGTGGGTTGTTCCAGTGTGCTCCTAGGGGTTGGGGGCCAGGCCATGGACTAAGTGTGGTCCCACAGACCACCCCACGGTCCGTGAGCCCCTTCACGGCCCGTGAGGGGTCCCGTGAAATGATCCAGAGAGTTGGCTAAGGTTAGGGGTTTGGACTCCGGACCAAGTGATGCTTCACGGATAAGTACACGGTGCAGCTACACGGTCCCTGATTCCCCTCGTGAAGTGATCCAGAAAGTCCCCTGAGAGTTCAAGCCAAAGCCGAGACCAACTGAGGTCTCACAGATAGGCTCACGGTCCGTGAGCCTCTGGACGAGAACTGTAGGCCTTCTGTGAGACACTGTTTTCAGTGATTTAGTCCATTTCATTAATGGTTAATTCGTAATTTAATTAGATCCTATGCCTCTTTTAGGCTTTCTAAG
>JBCEWC010021872.1:0-10270 GCA_038996855.1 Solanum aculeatissimum | reverse complement strand
GTCCACCATTTGGAAACGAAAAAATCGACTAGCAACATATTTTTTCGCTCCAGCTTCTTCGGTATCATATTTACTCTACAATGCTTTCCAAATTTTCTTTGCACTAGAGTAAGTTCTATCATAATAATCATAAAAATTATCAGACATACAATTAAGAATATAATATTGACACTTGTAGGCATCATCATTGTATTTTTCTACTTTCTCTTGATGAGAAATTAGTTCATCATTATCCATAGAGAGAATGTTAACTTTATTCGGATTCTTCTCAGTTAACATATACGAAACATTGAGAAGACTCAAGTAGAAAAATACTTTACCCTTCCACCTCTTGAAGTGATTACCGTTGAACCGAAATGGCTTGTTAAGATCTCCCATCTTGACATCTGCGGTTTTTTCAATTGTAGCCATATGAATCTCCTTAAAAATTTTGGTGAAACTTATAAAAGATTACAAATAACAACTGAAATTAAATTGAAGAAAACAAAATCTTCAGGCTGAGGTACGGATATCTCGCTCTCTTTAAGGAGATTCAAGCCCACTGCAATAAATATTTTCACCGGTCCAGCAGTATTCCTCTTGACTTGTCCCCTCCAGGATACAACAGCCTAAACACAAATGTGTAACTCAACAAACTTTGGACAAGAGTTGAGTCTCAAGCTCCACAAAAAGAACACATCCCTTCAACTAATAAGAACTCTCTTTTAGACAAACTTTTAACACTCTAAAATTTCTTCTCTTATGTTGTGTACCCCAAACAAATGAAGATTTTCACTATTTATAGTTGAGGAAGTCTTCCATGCAAAGAATAAGAAATAAATTAGGGTAGATTAATGGAGAAAATAAAAGGTCTAGTGGTTACATAAGTTGCAAGGTATAATGATAGAGCAATAAAATATAATTGTGAGGGGCAACAAATGCCCCCCAACGTCCAAAATGCCCAACGACCATAACCTGAACATAAAGGAGTAATAACTCCAACTTGGAGAGTTACAACCAATGACCACTAACGGCCATGACATAAGGCCACTTTCCAATATATAATGAATACTCCACAACCACAATAGAAAATGTTAACTGCTAACATTTATATTAAAATGCACTAATGACAATAGAAAATACTAACTGCCAACATTTCTATTATTAAAATGCACTACACAACCAACAAAAGTTTTATCTTCCAAACTTCATTTCTTTAAGTACTTTTAAGCTCTATTTTGTGATTGAGTGTGAACTATTTTCTACCTTTTGTTTGATGATAATAGTTAATTTTCACCATAAAAAGATGTGGTATAATGGAAGGGATTGTTCATCCTTAATTAGAGGTTTTGTGTTTGAGTTTTGAGTATAAAAAGATTTTTGATAGGGAGTGTTTTCTTTCGAATGGAATTCTATGCGGCACAAATCTAAAATAATGGAGCTCCAATATATATACTGAATACCGAATGAAAATAAAAAAAATAAATTTTTTTTGCTATACAATGATTTACTCATTTTTTAAAACTTATTAAGAAAAATATTTCCTTAATGATATCGGGTTAAAAAAATTGTCGGACTTCAATAGATATATGGGTTAGAGTATGAGAAAACAACGATGGATTTGAAAGATGGCAAATTTCTAAACGTGTAAAAAAGGTTTATGATGAAAATGATTAAATCTTAAACTGAAGAGACTACATCATGAACTGAAAGAAGGTGATTAAAGGAAGAAAAATAAACAGAAGCTAAAAAAATTACATTGTTTCTTGATTGTATTATACGTGCATAAAATAAAAATAACAAAATTTTGTATGCATTTGTCCCTCAACCTTCCCCTACAACTTGTGTCAAAATCCATTTGATATATATATTTATTTTCTCATAAATTCTTTTAAAATTCCAATATATATATATATATTCAAAATATAACATGTTATTTTATTTTATTACCTAATATGCTCTAGACAATTTGAGAAAAAAATAAAGTCCAGAATGTAATCAACATAAGAAATTTAATTAAAAAATTGTGTTCAAAGGAATAAAAAATCACGACTTACTTCTGTAAGACTACCTTTAATTTCCACTAAAATTTCGAGCAATTTTAGATTGTAACTATACAATCAAAGTGATTAGCTCTAGTACTTTTGTCTTCCTAGTTGCAAATATCACTTTCAAAATTCTTGAAAGCTTTTATTACTCAAGAAAATGAACACATATTACAAAATGTCTAGTAAAGTAACATGTTACAATATCTCGAACAAATGATCATTCTAACAAATGAAGTCTTTCCTTCCGAAATCCACTCCTGAAGTCACGTCTTTCAGTACTTCAACAACTATAAAGCTATATATTTGTAACTTCTTCTTTTTTATGACAAGGGGAACCCGCAACCGTTATTTTTTGAGTGCGCACAAGTTAAACACCGCTCGTATGCAATAACTCGCAAATCACATAAGAGAGGTAACCACACTTGACAAGGCCACTGCGACACTTTTATTTTCACAATGATAGAATTATTAAGAATAAATGTCGATTTGTATGAATAAACATCTATATTCAATAGCATCAATGTGGTGCTTTATATAGAAGAGATGATACTCGAAATTTATAAATCTTCTAACTCCAACATCCAATGGAACTTTGATCAAGAATTCAACCCCTAACGAATTTATTTTCATCAATATTTTGACTTTTGTGTCTGATTTTTTCTTATTCCCAAACTCTTTCTTTTTGTGCAGACAAGATAATATTTTTATGTTGAGTTATTCTTTATGGTTCCACATATCCATATCTTAAACTAAATTCCTTCAAAACAAATTCTTACAATTGAAATTTGCTTTGCATTAACTGATTACCAATCATCTTCAATCCACTATAAAAAAAAACATAATTTTTTTACTTCACACATTGAATTTTTGTAATGCAATTTTTTTAGTGGACACGGTAAGAATCTAGTTCGTTAGTATCTGCTTTTGTTTCACAAATAACGTCAACCCTTTATTTTAAACACATTTATCATATTTCTCAATCATCAAACTTTAAATTCATCACAATAGTTATACACTCTTCTAGTGTTTTGACTAATTTTAAAATAATTGTATATCACACGTCAATAATGCAGTGATAGTGACACATATTATTAATACTAGTGGTGGTGAATCTTTGCTGAGCACGGGCTCAATCTTATGATGTATATTAAGTTTATTGTGACAATGAAATTTTAGCTATTTTATATTCTTTTTGGTCAAAGTTAGTTTTTTGGGAAAGCAACTAGTAGTAAGTTGTTAATTTTTATCTACATTTATATTACACAAAATTCATTCATGTTGCAGTTGATGGTAAGCAAGTAACACCATATTGCTTACTTCTATTTATATTTATATTTATACAAAATTCAAAAACATTGGGTGATGCTGCAGTTGGTGCAACACATCCAAAAATATTTGTACACATTTACAAAATCAAAGGCTTGTTCAAATATGGCTCCTCATTCAGAAGAAGAATATGTGAAAATTTTAGAATGTGTAATTTTTTAATAGTAATAGTAGAAGAAAGATGAAAGAAAGTAGTTTGGATGTAATGAAATTTGTATTTGATTAACCTTCCCTAACCTTCAGTGTTGTTATATTAGTGTTGATCCTATATTTTAGACTTTTTACTTGATGATGTTTCTTCCACTGATAAGGCCTCATATTCTTCTACAACAGCTAGGGATTATAACTTTCTTTTGCCCCTTACAGTAATGTTTGTTGGTGCTGAAACTGCAGGTATATTAAAGATGGTTTCTTTCTGGGTTAGGGACAAAATAATTAATGAACCAGGTTTTTTGTCTGTATGTCTAGAGTAGTGACTTTTTCAAGTGAACTTTGAACCATTTTTGCGATAACTCTTCTCGAACATGCTCAATATGAATCAATTGTTTCTGCATAGAGAAGTTAGTCACAAGTTGGCATTGATATGCAACTTGAGGTAATTTAAGTATCACATGTGTTTGTACCTTGACAATGGTTGTTTCATATATTTGGTCTGCTGTCATTGACAACAGTCTTTCAACCAGTTTGTCTGACATGGTTGTTGTCACAGTTTCACTTGCATCTGTGATTTGAACATCAAATTCACACCTGCAATATTGTTTGTTAGAGTGATTGCATGGGGAAGGTGATATTTAATAATATTTTGTTATTCTGCAGAGTTGTTATCACCTTGGAATCAATATTTTGCGGAGCTTGCAATTTATGCACTGAATTATTTTCTTTCGCTTCATTCGCACCAAATGTTTATATTCTGAGCAGCAAAGTATTGAAATTCATTTGGCAACGATATCTCGCTCTCAAAATAGAAAGTTTGAGCCTGTATAAAGATAACCGTGAGTAAGTATAAAATCAAGCTAATTTTATAGAAAAAAAATTGGAACTCCAAAGTTGTCATGGGTATCATATGGTCAGTAGTGATTTTTAAACATTCTTGTGGTTACCTAGGAGATCAGGTTTAATAGTCTTTTGCAATTTATAAATGAATTGCATCGTTTGAAAATGTTGAATATGTATTTTATTGGCCTAGCTTTGTTCTTGCATTGTTAGAACCAACCACCATTGGAGTTTTGAGTGATGAGGTTTTTGCTCAATACTACAGTGACAATTACAATTCATTCAAAATTATTAAACTGCCATCACTCTCATTATATTGCTTCCTCTCTCAAACTCCCATTTCTCAATTTTCTTCTTGTGTAAGCCCAATTGCTAAAGGTGTTTTTATGAATTTGGCCAAGAAAAGGGGGCTATATACTGGAGCCACATGGATGGCCAACCACTCTTATAGGAACTACTCTCTCCACAAGCCTCATTCTGCTTTCTAATCTTGTTTAGTATTTTCTTGTGTCAATGTAGAAAATGAAGGATGTTTTGGTCTAGTGGTAGAAATTTATGGCTCAAATTTTGCATTTTGATCACGCAAGGAGAAAGCAACCATGCAAACAATAACAACATTCCTAGTGTAACCATACTTTGGGCTTGAAAAGAGTGGGGAGAGTAGAGTGTATGCAAACCTTACCTGAAAGAGAAAATAAAACACACCAATATGAACTTCAAGGCAACAACAACTCGAAATTCTCAGCTAACTTGACTATAGACTCAAACACAACACCAATTTGAACTTAAAAAAATGCCATCACCATATGCCATAAACAAAGTCATTATTACATGCCCTAAAAAAATATAAAACTCACAATAACTTGCGGGGATTGACAAATACAAAATCAATTTCACAGAAGCCCTAGCTGCAACAACCCCACATCGATGATCTTCAGATATAGTAGTCATAATCTCTCTTTCAACAAGTAATTTATGTGAGACTAATTTAACTGATCCATCACTAAAATAAAATCCTGGTGATTTATGTTGAAGCTTTATTGCATTATAGAATTTGCATTTTGGACCTTGTTTGAGTGGAATATACGATGTTCCAAGTCGGTCAATACTAAGGCTGGCAGGGGACCAATTTTTCTCCGATCTGGACCCATTCTGTTTCGGTTCCCAGTCCGATTTGATCCAGTTCTGGTTGAATCGGTAAGGAACCGGTAACCTGCGATACCGAAACGGTAAGAGATATTTCTCCGGTAGACCCATTCCATTAAAATTAGTTCTGAACCGGTTCGAGAGTGCAGTTTAACTCAGTTAAAGGTTCACCCTCTAGTCTTCAAATGATAAAATATTTTGACTAGACTTAAAGCAGAGGGCATTTGGAATCTTTTAAAATTTATTAAATATAAAATTTAAAATAATTTGAATTATATTAAATTCATGAATATATTAGTCCAAATAAATATTATGAATTAATATAATTGGGTTAATCGTTTAAATCTAATAAATACGGATTTAATTAAAACCCATGTTAATTGATTTGGGCTACAATAAAACAGTCCAAATTAATAAACCCAATATTATTTCATCCAAAAGGCCCATCTTGGCGCTATCTGTCAAATGATGTGGCACGCCAAATCAAACAAAGAAGTGTCCATCTTGGCGCCATGTGTCAAATGATGTGGCAAGCCAAGTCAAACAAAGAAGCTAATAAAATCATGTCATGTGTCAAAATGACAAACCCATTTCATTAAAGTCCAATATGCCATGTCTTTTAAATCTAATTGGCTGAAGGGAAGTCTTTCCTATTATAATTTCCCTATTCTACAACTATAAATAGGGGTCTTCATAATTAAAAGAAGAGGAAGAATTCTAACAAGAAGCTAGAGAGAGCTTATGGATCAAACACCACAAATTTCTCTACAAGTTTAAGAATTCAAACATTCAAGTTCAAGAACAAGCTTAAAAACTCTTGAACTCAAAATCAAACTCAAGAACAAATTCAAGTTTCAAGTATAAGATCAAGAACAAATTCAAATTTCGAGATCGAGTTCAAGAACAAATTTCATATTCAAGATCAAGCTCAAGAGCACTTGAATTTACACTTGAAAAGGTGAATCAGAGGATTTATAGAGATTGTAACACTCACATATTGAAATCAAATACTACGAATTATTTGTATATTTTCATTTTTGATTATTATTTTCTTGACACGAATTTTATCGTCTACAACATAATCTAGTAATCCAAGGACAAAAATTACTATTCATAGACAAAAGTATCATTTACATTCATAATAACCTAATATGTATTAGTAGAAAACACATTCAATCTTTCACCAACTCACTACATTCTTTCATCACATTTTCCTGGAGTTATTAGTGGTTTTCTCTGTCTTTGCGCAAACACACCTATAAAATCACGACGTACTAATCAAATGTTAGTTTCAAACTTTCAAATCAACTATAAACATTGGGATGAGCAACAAGTCAACCTTCAAAGAGATCATAAAGAACAACAAAGGACATGCAATTGATGCCTCTGATGTAGAACAAAAAAAGACCTAATTTTTTAACAAAATTACAATGAGATCATTACTTTATAGCTGAACAATTAACTAAAGTAGCATGTGTTTAGTGATTGTTAGTTTTTTCTTGATAGTCACAGCTAGAAAATCAATCCACCAGTAAACCACTATCTACAAACTACAAAATATGTTTTTAATACATTTTATGTATTCATGAATAATTTGATTTCACTTATTTTGAGTCGAAGATCTATCAAAAATAATTTTTATACATCAAAGATACCTCATAAAGGCAGGTGATGCAATATCAATAAAAGCAAAAATAGAAAGAAATCTTAAAATGTAAGAACAAAATTAAAGAATAGGAGCAAGACACAATAGAAGAACAAAACCTCCAACTAATGAATCAAAACAAGTATCAATTCTATAAAGATGATCCTCAAGAGAAATATTTTCTTAGGCAAGTAATCTTACCAACATCGTTTATCAACAATGTTCACTGTGTAAATTGAGAATTTGAGAGTAAGCACTACACAATCTTCAAGATGATTTTTTTTAAAAGAAGAGAATAGATCATTCATTTTTCTACCGCATATCCTATCCCATAAACTATCAGTGGGACTACAATGAATTTATTGTTGTTGTTGTATATATTCATAAATAATATATAAGTTGATAAAAGAAAACAATCCAATAGTTGTTTAGACATGAATTCTTAGACTTTATTTTTTTCATAATTGGAATGCTTATCATTGAACATCCTTACTGAATTACACAAGGAATTATAGTTGTTATAAAACAAAGTTGGGAAAGTGATCCTGTGACATCTGTAAACGATAAAATTCGTGTTGAGAAAATAATAATCAAGAACGAAAATATTGCATCAATTGTCGTATTTGATTTCAATATGTGAGTGTTACAATCTCTATAGATCCTCTGATTCGCCTTTTCAAATGTAAATTCAAGGGGCTCTTTAGCTTGATCTTGAATCTGAAATTTGAAATTTGAATTTGTTCTTGAAATTTGAATTTGTTCTTGAAACTTGAATTTGTTCTTGATTTTGATCTTGGAACTTGAATTTGTTCTTGATTTTGATCTTGAAACTTGAATTTGTTCTTTATCTTGATCTCGAGTTCAAGAGCTTTTAAGCTTGTTCTTGAACTTGAATGTTTGAATTCTTGAACTTGTAGAGAAATTTATGGCATTTGATCCACAAGCTCTCTCTAGCTTCTTGTTAGAATTCTTGATGCTCCTTTGAATTATGAAAATCCATATTTATAGTTGTAGAATAGAAAAATTATAATAGGAAAGACTTCCCTTCAACCAATCAGATTTAAGTGACATGACATATTGAACTTTAATGAAATGAGCTTGCCATTTTGACTCATGACATGATCTTATTATCTTCTTTGTTTGACTTGACGTGCCACGTCATTTGACACGTGGCGCCAAGATGGACCTCTAGGATGAAATAATATGAGGCTTATTAAATTTACCCCCCCCCCCCCTTTATTAAAGTACAAAAAGTTTTTTTATAATATTATGAGGTCTCTTCATAATTTTTTTAAAGTATAAAAGTAAATGTTTACATTGTGATTTTCTAGCTAATAAGACTACTAAATTATTCATAATTAAAGACCCTGCTAAAACATCATATTGCATAAGAGTGAATTAAAGCTTTCTAAAAGTTTTAGTGGAATGCCCATAAACCAACAAACTCATCTATGGTTGATTATCAATAAGCTCAAGTGTGAGGGACATGATAAAGACCACAATTTATAGAGTAAGTTGGCTAACCAATTTCATGTTGTCAACATCTTCGTCAAATATTACCATACTTGAATCATCACCAACACTATTATTAGTTGATTATATTATATTGTTACAAAATAAAATTTGTGAACATCATTTTAAATAAGGTGAATAAGGCATATCAATAAACACGTCAGATGCATATTTCACTTCAATGATTGTAGTTACAATCACATAAAAGGAACACAAAGTGGGATGAGTGCAGGTTAAAAGCACAATTTGGTGAATTGAAATTTGTGAACAACATACAAATAAGGTGAAATGCATATAACTGATACATTAATTTTTACCCTAAATCATATAGAGACATTCACAAATATACATGCATATATAGATGAAGTACAATTAAGCAAGAAATTATCAACAAATAAATGCAATAAGCAAAGATAAATTGAAGGGATTAGAAACTAATTAGAGCCAAATTTTGTACCTATCCTCATCAAACACCGCTGTACAAGGGCTGCTAATTCATACATAAAATAATTCTAATTGTGCCGGTAGACATTGAAATTTTGTAGGACTCTACAGAATTAGTCCTATTTCAATCAGGGTTTCTGGGAGACTAATCTTATTTCAGTTAATTAATGCCTATATAAAAGGTATATATTAGGCATCTCAAATATCTCATAAATTCGAGATATTCATAAAGAGATCAAAATATGCTCAAAGAGATCAAAATCTCAAATATCCCATAAATTCGGGGATATTCATAAAGAGATTAAAATATGTTCAAAGAGATCAAAATCTCAAATATCTCACAAATTCATGGGATATTCATAAAGAGATCAATATCTCGAATATCCCCAAATTCTTGAGATCAAACAAAATCTCAAATATCCCCTTCATGGAGATCAAGTACAAATCATCCTAGTTCGAGAAATACACCACTAACGGTCCTCGAATCACGGAGAAATCTTATGAGAGAAGAATCAAGGGAGGAACAGATTTGTACCCACATTGTTTGTCAATAACATTATGTTTTTTCATATTTTATTTGTGATTGTAATTTATATTCTATCACATTAAAATTTGTTGTAAACAGTGCCATCCTTAGACTCTATACAATAGAAGATAAAAGAAGAAAGAACAGGAAGAATTTTATTGAAGAGGAGAATACAGAGAATAAGATGCAGATTATAGCAATGCGAGTTGATAGAAAGACAAATAAACAAATAATACACACGTATCTATTGATATCAATCTAAAAACACACAGCATAAGAAAGTAATATCAAAAGTTCAAAATATCCTTGATGTGAATTATATTGACCTTTAACATACATGTTGATACCACTACATATTCACACCTCTGTATATGTATAAATAAAAATTTATGTTTAAAACAAGGAAAAAGGGTAAAACATGCCCTTCTACTATCAGAAAGGAGCAAAAATGTCCTCAGTTTATACTTTGGGTCATTTATGCCCTTGTACTATCAAAAATGCTCTGATACTAATGAAAAATGGTAAAAGATGCCCTTGTCAATGATACTTTGGTCCAAAAATGACGATAAGGAAATTTTGGACCAAAGTATTGACGATAAGAGCATTTTTTTAATTAGTAAATATTTATCTTACTTCAATTTGAGAAAAAAA
>JBCEWC010021871.1:0-10270 GCA_038996855.1 Solanum aculeatissimum | reverse complement strand
GGACATGCAAGTTGATCAATAAGGGTTTCAATGAACATTCATGAATTCAAGTTCAAAATCATGTTTAAATCACCTAATAACTACAGTACTCAAGTCCCAACACTAATCTACAACAATATTGGAAGAACTCATAACTTAATTGAAAGCTTAAAATCAAATTTAAAGAGTTATAGTTCATAGGGTCTTCAAGGATGAAATATTATCCTTGAATCAAGTCCCACATACCTTAATTTCATTAACAATTTGCAAGGTCAAACTTGGTCAAGGTCTTCTTCCCCAAATTCTTCAAGCTTTCTTGAATGGAGGCTAAGAGGATTTTAGAATTTCTAAGGTGAATATAGGAGACTTGGAATGGAATAATGGGGTATTGGGGATTGATTTAGGGGTTTAGGAGACTTTAGGAAGCCAAAACAGGGCCTAAGGATCAACCAAATTATGACTTAACCTTTAATGAGGCGGACAAAATTCCTGCACACAGGGTCACACGATGCACCAGACGGTCTGTCCCACCTCTCACGGACCGTGAACCTTCTCTTGAACCATGACTTTGTCCCCTCATGCTGGACATATCCTTGGAAAGTCACTACCCCACTAGATGGACCACCAAACAGTCCGTTTGGGGTCTTATGGACCGTGGGGTGGTCCGTGGACCTTAACTTGGTTTGTGGGGTGGGTCCTGGCCACCCCATGCTCTCTGGACCACCTCACGACACACCACATGGACCGTGACAATTTTCCCGGACTGTTTCCCTTGCCTTGGCCTCTTTCCGGGGCCTATCTCCAATGTCTTCCGAACTTCAGGCAGTCCCCCTGTTTAGGCCATAACTTCTTCATTCAAACTCTGAATCAAGTGAAACCAGTTGCGTTGCAAAGATAATTCAAATATATTCAATTTTATATGTAGTATACCACATGGTTCAACTCACATAAAAAGTTATGGTTCTTTGAAGCACACTGTCCAAATGACCTCTCTAGGCCCCAAAATGATTCATTTTGCGTTCGGCCACTTAAACTCAACCCCTGGATACCAAACTTCAACCATGACCATTATAAAACTATACCAGAATAACCATAAGTAGTTTCAAATATTTACGGGTTGTTACAAAAACCACATTCATGGTTAGGCCAAAGGCCAACAAGAGTTTCCAAAATTATTCTCATAATCATTTCCATATCAATTCAATAAGAGTAGTCCATATACATAGCTTATCATATCAAGCCTTCCTAACATATCAAAGTGGTGCAAGCACTCAAAATGCTCAAAGAGCCATAACAAGAAACTATGTGATCACAAGTCTTAACATATCATATCATAACAAGAGTTTCATCATAACTAACCTTCAATGCATACGCTATGAATGAGGAACAAGTACATGGGTAATGGAATTCAAACTTTAAATTCACAATTCAAGAGATATTTCCAACATAAATCATGAGAAATTCCATAATCAAAACATAATGCAATTTACCCATGCATAATTAAACCATTAAGGGACATGCACATTGATCCTTCAAAACATTTCATGAAATTCATATGATTCAAACTTAAATCTTCATTTAAATCACCTAATTTCTATAGCCCAGAGTCCAATGCAATGAAATACATCAAAGTTGGAAGAACCCATAACTTAAAGAAACTTAAAATCATAAATTAAAGAGTAAGGTTCTTGGGTCTTCATGGATGAAAGGGAATCCATGAATCAAACCCACATACCTAGAGATTAACCACAAGAATTGAAGAATTTAGCAAGCAAGATGATCTTCCCCAATTTTCTTCAAGCTTTCAAAAATGAAGACTAATGGAATTCAAGAAATTTTAGAGAGGATTGAAGAGTGTGTGGATGAATGAAATAGGATTAGAGTTTGAATTTAGGGGTTTACGAGACTTTAGGGAGGTTAAAAGAGTCATAGAATTAAACAAATTTATGAAATTATCATTAATAAAGCGGACTAATTAACTGAAACAGTGTCACACGGAAGGCTACAGTGGTTGTCCAATGGTACACGGTCTGTATACTGGACCGTGAGACAACACTTGATCTCGTCTTCGGCTTGAACTCTCAGGAAACTTTCTAGATCACTTCACGAGGGGTCTCACGGACCATGTAGTTGCACACGGACTGTGTACTGGTCTGTGGAGCATCACTTGGTCCGAATTCCAGCCCCAAAACCTTGCCAACTCTATGCCCCACTCCACGGGACCTCTCACGGCTAGTGTAGAGTCTCACGGACCGTGGGGTGATCCGTGGGACTTGACTTGGTCCATGGACTGGATCCTGACCTCCAGTAGCTCACTGGACCACCACACGAGCACCCTCACAGACTGTGGACCACCATATGGTCCGTGGTCCAACCCTTAACCCATTTCCTGAACCTTGTTTTCAGCGTCCTTCCAATTACGAATAGTCTCGCTATTTTGGTGATAACTTTCTCATACAAACTCTGAATTGCGTTAAAGCAGTTGCGCTGTGAAGATAACTCAAAGAGCTTCAATTTTATATATAGAATCCCACACAATTCATTCCGTACCAAAAGTTATAATTTTTCAAAGTACACATCCCAACTAGTTTTACAACCACGATCAGTTTAAAACTATACTTGACTAACCATTAAGAAGTTCAAAAATTTTTGGATCGTTACAAGGAGGGAGGGTCAAGCATCAAAATTCTAAGTAGTAGCTCGCTTGGTGTTATATATCAGTTACGGTGTCCTCCCACACATGTATGTATGTTATGCAAGATTGATTATCTCTATGCATGTTCTGACATAAGCATTATTCTTGTATGTCATATTGATCTCTTATCTATTGATTATGGTTATGCATCTTGTAATGTTATACTATGTTTCTTTGCTTGCATTGCACCCCGCATACTTAGTTAATTCCAAGTACTAACGCATACTCTTTTGCCTGTATGATCTCACCATGTAGGGATCAAAGCTCTTATTCATCCTCCTCCACGTGGCTAGCTGGATTACTTGAAGACTTCTTTGGTGAGTCTTCTATTGAGGGGACAACATCTACTTTACTTTCATGCTTAATTAAGTATTAAGTATTTATGGATATTTACTCATTGAGGGTGAGCCCGAAAACATTTCTTGGCCCTCGTTCCATTCATGGTAGAGGTGTTGTTGGATATGACTATTATGTATTGAACTCAACTTTTATTATGTCTTTATATTCTATGAAAGACTTCCCTTAGTCCCATTTCTCCTAGAATTATTTGCTACTTGTTTACTCCTTGATTTAAGCTTTCGCAACCAAGGATGTGCCAATGATATGTAAGAGGCTAGTTTGGGTTGCCTTCAGATTTCCCATTCGCTGTGTCACGTCTAGATCCTAGGGTTGGGTCATGACAACCAAGGTAATAACAAACAGGTATGATATGAAATGGAGTGTATGACATAAGATGTGAATAAGGCGATGAAATATCAAATAATCATGATGCATGTCTGCCCTATGATACACATCCATTGATAACCTCAGGCTAGAACCTATGGGGGACATATTTGTCCATGTATCATCCTCGGAGCGTGAGGATCGTCCCTAGTATCATCAGTACTACCTGCCACGGAGCGTGTGGCCCATCCCTATACTGAATCAGTATCTCATACCACAGAGTGTGTGGTTCGGCCCCAAAATGAATCAGTGTCTCATACCATGGAGAATGTGGCCTAACCCCAAAATGAATCAGTGTCTCATACCATGGAGCATGTGGCCCGACCCCAAAATGAATCAGTGTAACTCAATCGAGAATGCCCAACAACATAATATTCACATAGAGTAATAAGGAGTGCAGGCAAGAGTCCACATTACAATAGATATAATGATTCAAGTCACGCATCTCAATATACAAGATATAAGAATTAATATGTTCTGAGCCTACAACAAAATTTCTAATCCACAAGTGATACTCCACATGTTCATTATCAATTTATAATTAAAAAGCGCCAATTTCCCAATGTCATCAAAATCTCAATCGTATTAGCAACTAGCTGAAACCATTTCCCTTTGTCTTTTCATCATCATTAGATCATCAAGCAAACACGTAATAATGACAAATAGGCATGCTCATGAAAATGAAATATGCAAGATATCTGAATGCATCATGTATCTCAACAATAGAAACTGATTAATTCCCAAGTGTCTCATTATCACCACTGTCTAAATATATCAATCATGTCACAATATAAGCACCACCTCGCTATCAATATTGAACAATTTGAAAGATCACATAGGTCACGAATCCACAATTAATTTATAAGTTAATATATCCCATATAAATAATTTTCTATCCTAAATATCATGATCAAGCTTACGATGATATAGTTCTAGCCCCAAAATACTCAATTTCATACACATAGGAGCATATAAGGTTTATTCATACTTAACAAAAGGTTAGACGTTCACTTGCCTCAAATAAAGTCTCTAATCAAGTTAAAATTGCCACTTTCCTCCTTCTCCAGTACTCCAACCCACCAAAATCTATTCAAATATTACATCACAATCACATAACGCATCTAATGACACTAAAATCACTCAATTCGGAGAAAAGGGGTAAAATGATCAAAAATTTCATGCCAAAAAACATTGCCAAAATCTGAAAATTAATGTATGAAAATATTTTCTCGTAATAAGGAACTCAATGGTGAAAACGAAGTTAAGATGACGGAGAAATCAACATTTCAAATTTAGGAAATCCATATCCAAAACCTCCCAATTTACACCAATAAAACCTCAAAATTTGAAGTTAAAATCACCAATTAATCAATGTAAATCAATGAAATAGGTTGGAAACTAATTACCCAATCACTTTGCCTCGAAAACCCACGAAATCTCTCTTGAAAATGAAGCTTGAGGGAGTTGAAAATGGTGATTTAAAAGAAAATCTGACTTTTAAACAAGTCATCGCTTCAGGTAAAACCATACCCCGCAATCGCGGGGATCAAGGGAAGGCTAACCCTCCGCGAAAGCAGAGCCTTATCCACGAACGCGGAGGTTAACAAAAGAGTACTCTGTGAACGCGACAGTGAGGCCCGTGAACACGTAGAGTAATGCACCCACACCTCCGCGAATGCGGTCCAAAGACCGCAAACACAGTCCGGAGACCGCAAACGCGGAGTGTAAATGGAACATGCACCAGAAACAACTGCACTACTAATCACACAACACAAATAAAATCAGAATTAGACCATCAGAAATTTATTCGGAATCCCGTGAACACAAACCAAACATGTAATCCTACCAGAAATGATGATTCGGACTCAATGGAATCGTCAAAATTCGAATTCAAAGCCTGCGTGGCCCCAAACCCGAGGAAGATCATTTAAACTAGTTTCAAACAAAAAACTCAAAATATTCGTGGAAGCTTTAAAAATTACAACGAAGACATTTTTAGTGTTAGTTTCATTAATCGGAACCGCTGGAACTAATGGAATTACGATACAAGCTCACAAACTTCGAATGATGACCAAAGTCAAACTTATGATCTAAAATGACCTGAAAATACAACTTTGGGCCTAAAATCTTCGTTTAAACTCTAAATTCAGTTCAGCAAGTTCTCCTAGAGCAAATTCGGCATTTCAAAACTGGTGGAATCAACAGTATCATAATTCGACACTCAAAACTCAAAATAGCTTCAAAATTCAAAATTTTCAACTTTAAGCCTCTGAAAACTCTTTCTTTTGCAAAACTCTAACTTTTAATAAGATTTTCAAATCTGACTTTTAGACTTATCTAAAAATGATCTAAGGCAACTTTTGGAAAAGGGCAAAATGGTGATTAAGTTAAAAATGCAAAAAATGACCTGGAGGGTCATTACATCATTCACCACTAAAAATCATGTTCATCCTCGAACACAAAGCTAAGGGAAGAGCCTCACTAGGAGTAACCAAAAGTCTGAAATACAGTTCTCGAAGTCGCCAATTGTTTCCAAGTAATCTCATTTCCACGAGCTATACCATATGGATATACTATCAAGAATAAGACTTACGAACCAACATGTAATTCTTCCCTACAAGAGTAATTACTAGGTCAGAAACTAGCCAATGAACCAAGCTTTAACCCACAACCTCATACTACATTATATATATCAGGACGAACTTCTACCCGCGAGACCACTAAATAACTTATATCCAATTCCCATGGAGGCCAAGAGTGATCTGAAACAAATTGTAGCCCATTTCTATATACAAGCCAACATAAATCTCATTCAAGTTCTACTCTCCTAACATAACCCTCCCGAGCCTAAGCTGGCCAGTTTTAACATTCAGACAATACATGATCACCAAAGGAAAACTAATTAATCAGACCCAAAGGAAGATGACGATCAGTAAGGACAACAAGAGAATGATATGCTCAAACTCATAACACCTCCATTAACAATACCTGAAAGCAGGAACAGTGGCTAAAATAGATTCTCAACAACTACCTAAGTACCCAGGGTAATGAGAAATAACGAGTGAAGCCCAACATCATCATCTCAAATACTTTCCATGAATAAGCATGATAAGATCCATCTTCCGCGAACGCGGAGATTTAGTCACGCTGACCTCCACGAACGCAGAGAAGGTGGCGCAGATGCAGAAGGTAAGGGACAATGCACCAGAAAAAAGCTAGCAGCAGCAACATAATCATCCAAAAAGAAGAACTGGACCTTCAGAAATTCATTTGGAACCTCGTGAACACAAACCAAACATGGAACCCTATCAAAAATGATGATTCAGACTCAATGATATCGTCAGAATTTGAATTTGGAGCCTTTGTAGCCCCAAACCCAAGAAGTATCATTTAAATTGATTCGGACTCAAAGACTCAAAATATTCATGGAATCTTTAAAATTACAATGAAGTCATTTCTAGCGTTAGTTTCATCACCCGTAAACCACTGGAACTAACGAAATTTTGATGTAAGCTCCTGAACTTCGAATGTTGACCAAAGTCAAACCTATGATCCAAAATAAACTATAAATGCAACATTGGGCCTAAAATCTCCATTTTAACTCCGAATTCAATTATGCAAGTTCTTCTAGACCCGATTTGGAATTCTAAAATTGATAAAATCGACAGAATCGAATTTTGGCACTCAAAACTCGAGATGACCTCAAAACTCAAAATTTTCCAACTTTAAGTCTTTTAAAACTCTTTATTTAGCAAAATCTCAACTTTTTACAAGATTTTCAAAAACGTGACTTTTAGACTTAACCAAAAATGATCCAAGGCAACTTTCGGGAAGGGCAAAATAGTAGTTAGGTTGAAAATGTCAAAAATGACCTTTAGGGTCATTACAACTTCAATTGGTTGATTATATTTCTTTAACTACTTCTATTATAATTTTACAATATTACCCTTAATAAGATATTTTTTCAACTATGATTTTGCTATCTCGCCCCGATCAATTATTTTAAGTCATGTAAATAGTGAAATTAGGATAAAATAAATTTCCTTTTAAACTAAACAAATAAAATCATATAACTATTTTAATATCTTCCAATGATTATATTTGTGTCAAAAGAAAAGTAATTATAGATGGTGGTCAGACCAATCATAACCTTCAAAAAGCACGCAACTTTTCGTCGTTCTGTATGCTTGAGTTGTCTGCTTCTGCTCCTTCATCAAACAGAGCCTATAAAAATATTTTGTGAACTTGTTAATTAAATTTTTTTATGATAGTTGTTTATTGACGCGTCTGCTTCAACTGCTTGATTATATTTCTTTAACTAATTTGACTATAATATTACAATATTACCCCCAATAAGATATTTTTTTAACTGTGATTTTACTATATCGCCCTGATCAATGTTTGCTTCAGCTACTTGATTATATTTCTTTAACTACTTTTGCTATAATTTTACAATATTACCCCTAATAAGATATTTTTCCAACTGTTTCAACTGTGATTTTATTATCTCGCTCTGATCAATTGTTTTACGTCATGTAAATAGTAAAATTAGGATAAAACAATTTTTCTTGTAAACTGAACAAATACAATCAAATAACTATTTTAATATCTTCTGATAATTATGTTTGTTCAAAAGAGAAGTAATTGAAAAAATACATATAATATAAATAAATCAAGATGTTTATGTATATTACTTAAAATGATATAAAAATTACTATAGGTTGCAATAATTGTCAACTTAAAAGTTTAGTTCTTGAATTTTATCAGTAGAAATGTGAAAGCAGATAACTCTCTGCCAACATACCTGCTTGAGCTGTCTGATTCTACTCCTTTATCATAAATATTCCGTGAACTTTTAAATTAAATCTTTTTATGAAAGCTACTTATTGACACGTTTGTTTTAGCTGTTTGGTTATGTTTTTCTATAAATTACAACAAACTATAATATAAATAACAAGGCATTTATGTATATTACTTATAATAATATAAAAGTTATTATAGGTTGCAATAATTGTCAACTTAAAAGTTTAGTTCTTTTCTCCGCCAACATACCTGCTTGTACTCCTTTATCATATCTGGTTAATTTTTTTAACAAAACTAAATATCCTATCGGTGTTATATAAATCAAGAAAAAAATATATGCGTGCCTGGTTAATTTTTTAATCAAACTAAATATTATTTTCATTTTAATTAATTGCTCCTATTTAATTTAGCAAAAAAATTAAGAAAAATTATAAATTACTCAAATGTATCAGTATTATTTTTTGATCTTATGGTACCATGTAATGCGGAAAGTTAAATTTTAAAAGTTACAAAAAAAGAGAGAGAAAAAGACATTTTTTTTGGGATAAACTAAAAAAAGGACAAATAAATTTTAAAAAAAGGACAAACAAATTAAAATGAATGAGATATCATATTTTAAATTTAAATTTAATTATATGAATAAGAGTATAAAAATAATCAAATATATTTAGTGGGTCCGAGCAATGCCTGAACATCTTTTACTAGTCTTTTAAGATAAGATATGATTACAACTACTAGGGTTGATTTAGATAATTCTTGAAACAATTGCCTAGATATGTAAGGTAAAAAACAACGAAATAAATTAGCAGCTGCTCTTCATTTTAAAAAAAATTTAAAGGAGAGAGAGGTTTATAAATACAGTTCTTAAGTAATACTCCCCCGTTCCATCTAATACAGTCATCTTACTTCAAATAATTATTTAATATCATTTGATTACTTTTTAAGGAATATGTAAATGAACTTATATTTAGGTATTTTTAACTTTTTAACACTTTTTAAAGGAGTTGTGATTTTTTCGAAGAATTGTGACTTTTTCAAAGGGTTATGATTTTTCTGAAAGGTTGTAATTTTTTTGAAAAGTTGTGACTTTTTTGAAGGGTTGTGACTTTTCTAAAAAAGTTACTATATTACCCCAAACATAAAAATTAATTTAGTATATATTTATATTATATTTATTTAATTATATTGAAAGCAAATAATTTTTCACATTGAAGGATTGTGACTTTTTCGAAAGGTCGTGACTTTTTCAAGGATGTGTGACTTTTTCAAAAAATTGTGACTTTTTTGAAATGTTATGATTTTTGTGGATGGTTGTGACTTTTTCAAAGGGTTGTGACATTTTTATTTAAAATGTGATTTTTTTGAAAAGTTGTGACTTTTTCGAATGGTTGTGACTTTTCCAAAGGGTTGTGACTTTTTCGAAGAGTTGTGACTTTTCTGAAGGGTTGTGACTTTTTTGAATGGTTGTGACTTTTTCAAAGGATTGTGACTTTTTTTAAGGGTCGTGACTTTTCTGAATGGTTGTGACTTTTCTCAAGAGTTTACTATAATACCCCTAAATTAAAAATTAATTTAGTATATTTTTTATATCTTATAGGGAAAAGGGTCAAAAATGTCATTGTACTATCAAAAAGGAGCAAAAATGTCCCCCGTTTATACTTTGGGCTATTTATGTCCTTGTACTATCAAAAAGGGTAAAAAATGTCCTGATACTAATGGAAAAGGGTCAAAAATACCCTTGACTTATACTTTGGTCCAAAAATGTCCTTGTCAATGATACTTTAGTTGAAAATACCCTTATTGTTACCAAATGGGTCAGAAATACCCTTCTTTAAATTAATGTATATATATAAAAAAAATTCTTTTTAAACATATCGTATTACTAATTAAAATATTATTTTTAAAGAATTATTTTGTAATTTTATTTTTTTAAATCACATTTTCTAATAAAAATATAAGAAAATAATTGTTATCTTAATCTCATTTGATCAACTAAAATGGAATATCGTACCCCTGTAGCAAATAATATATGTCATAAATATAAGATCATAGTAAACCAAACATTAATTT
>JBCEWC010021870.1:0-10270 GCA_038996855.1 Solanum aculeatissimum | reverse complement strand
GAACAACCCACCAACTGGCCGCAAAATGAAAGATTTATTCTTCTGAACTCTCAAAATTTCTACTACTAATTTTTATGACCAAAGTTTCAAATGGGTATTTCCAAAAACGGTTCTAGATTTCAACATCTAAAATTATCATGTGGTGGCTCGTTTGGTTGATGTTTGAGTGGAGATTTGCAGGATTTCGGGTCAATTTTTCAGTGGTTTGGGGATGAGTTTGTGCTGCGTTTTTGGGGCTGACAAATGTGGGGGATTTTTTGGTTGATTTTTGGGGTTATTCTGAAAAAAAGAGGAAGAGAGGGGGAGATTTGTGTGTATTTGGGCGTGAATGGAGGAGAAAAAAGGAGAGGTATGATGAAAGGGTGTGGGGGAGGTGGAAAAGGTGTGAGTGGAGTGTGGGGGCGAGGGGCCCGCGGGTGAGTGGAGTGTGAAAATTGTGGGGGGAAATGAGTTTGATTTGGGGTAGGTGTGGAAGAGAGAGAATTTTTTTTTTAAAAAAAAATAATAAAAATTTACTCTACAATTATGGTAACAATTATTTTACTCTAAAACTTAAAAATATGAGTAATTATCAAAAATTAATCTAAAATTGTCAAAACTGTATTTTAAACTATTAAACAATAATAACACAAAAATATGATTTTTTTTTTAAAATGACGGGTCAAAATTGGGTGTCAACACATCAAAAATACATTATTTTGCTTTAGTCATCATTCTATCATTAATATGGTGCACTGGACTTGAACCCAACGTCTTATCCATATAAAGACGTCTTACACCATAAATTGATGTGGCTTGAACCCAACATCTTATCATCATGGTGCATCAAGACTTTACTAACCCGATGTCTTACCCTTTTTGGTGTGATAAAACTTGAATCTATCATCTTATCATCACCAATCAAATGATTTAGTTTTCTTTCAGGATGTGCAAAGTAATCTGTTACATCGAATTGTATGATGTCAACATAATTTTTAGAGAAAATTTACTTCAAAATTTTTCTCTTTCTTCTTTAGTGATGCTTGCTCAATCAAGTATTTGGGAGTACGACACTCACTTACATAGTGGTCTTTTCCATCACATTGATAACACTCTTTTGGTGGTGATTTTTCTTTGGTGAATGATTAATACCAGGAAAAGAATTTTGTTCTTGGTCATTATCACGACCACGATCAGAACCACGACCTTTTTCATGCCTAACACGGTGGACATACACCTCATTCGCTTTAGAAAGTGGTGTAGATCTAGTAGGCCGATTCTCATATATTTTTATTAACAAATCATTATTTTGTTCAATTACAAAAATATGAGAAATCAATTCATAATACTTCTTCTCTCGATATTGTTGTTGTAGCAACATATTCGAAGCATGAAACGTGGAGAACGTGTTTTCCATTATATCAATATATAGTCGTTTCTCTACACAGTTTCAATTAACAAATGATTATGAACATAACCGAATCATACTCATGAATAGACTTAAAAGTCTTCTAGCCTCAGATGCATCCAATCATATCGTAATTTTGGATGTATGACCATCTTCAAGTGGTCATATCTTTCTTTTAGGCTTTTTCACTAAACAAGTGGATTCTTAACTGTGTGATATTCATATTTTTAAAATTTCATCAAGATAATGACACAAGAATATCATAAGTTTACACAGTCTTATTTTGATGCTTTATTTTCATCTTAATGGTGTCTCCAAGACACATAGCATCCAACACCCATGAAGGGTAGTTCTTTCCCAAATTATGAAGGACAACGAATTCAAGTTTCATAAGGTTAGTCATATCAATAAAGAAAAAACAAATAAATATAAATAATACCTTAGTCTCGAAACTTAACCTTCAATATGTAAGATGGTAGAGTCTTAGCCTTGAAACTTAACCTTCACTCTTTAAGATGGTAGAGTCTTGTGCTGATAACGTGTTATGAAATTATAAAGTATGAAGAAGAAAAAGTAGAGAGAAGATTTCTTATTGCTCTGGAGTAATATTCAGTTGTATTCAGATGTATTTACAATGAAGGAAACCCTTATATTTATAAGGAAAAACCCTTATATTTATAAGGGAAAAACTGATTTAGTTTCTAAGTAGTATTCCTAACTATTAAAGGAAACCAAATAATAGACATTCACTACAAATTAAATATGTTTATAACAGTATAAGAATATTAAGAATTTTATTCTTTATTTTTACACAATAAATTTTTTATTTTATTTTATGTTAGACTTAAATATTTAGGCTTAAATATTTTTGGATGAGCTAACATTATTTAAGAATTTGAATAAATGAAAAAAATTATCTTTTAAAATAAATAAATAAATTAGTAATGGAATTCAATCCAATTAAATTTAGTTTGAGAGTATTTTTAGATTAAAAAGTGGAAAGAGGGGTATCTTTAAAACAAAAACAAAAACAAAGACCGAGGATATTTTTGGATAAAAAAGTGAAAGAAGAATATTTTTGAGCCATTTTCTAATAGATTAGGAATATTCTTGGTCCTTTTTCCTAAAATAAATGAATACATTTTTCAAGCAAATATAATATAAAGAGAATATACCCTTATTTAGAAAAAAAAACATTATTTCGTATGACATGTTCTACTATATGATAAAAATCACACAGCTGATCTACATGTCAACTTAGGATCCTTCAAAATAATTATGAGGGCAGTATGGTCATTTTCCTAATTACTTTTGTGCATTGCGTTGCCTTGCCTGAACAGTGGATTTTTTTGCTTTTTTGCAGCTTCAAATGATTAGATTAGGAGTGTGCGTGGATCAGATTAATTCGACTTTTTTAAATATCAAATTTAAATAAAATCAAACTAATAAAATTTGAGTTTTTCATTCTTAATTTTTTCTTATATTTTTCAAGTTTCTTAATTTTTTAGGATTTTTTCAAAAAAATATTCATACAAACAGATAATTAACTTGTGCATCAAATACTATTTTTACGAATTTGCAATATTTCCCTCTAATATTTTTTTAACCATCTGCTAACGAAAAAAGAAGAAGAAATATTTAGCAAATGTTAGAACCGTTAGCTTACCATTCTTCTGTTTCAATTTACACGACTTTCCGTCATTTAGTCAGTCTATAAAAGAATGTCACATTTTTATATTTTGTAACAATTTGACTTTAAAATGCTCATTTTATTCATAATGAAATAGTTTATAACCACACAAATATTTATGACTTATTTTAGATGACAAGTTTCAAAAGTCTTTATTTTTTCAAATTTCATGCCAAATCAAATTACGTCACATATATTGGAGCTAGAAGCAGGTACCTCTTTATCGACGTATCTGCTTTAGCAGAGAATTTTTATGAAATTTTTGTAATTTCTTCATTTTAATTTGTTTGTCTTACTTTTCTTTTTAGTTTGTTATATATTTGAAAATTACGCAAAAAATACTATAGATTGTTAATAACTTAAAATATTTTAAAGATATATAAAAAAATTGTTAACTATCAAAATTCTATCGATGTTACATAAATTGGGATAGAAGCATTATTTTAAATAATATAAAAAGTAATATAAATCACAATAATTAATAACTTTAAGTATTTAAAAGACATACAAAATTTGGTTGAATCATGAAATTCAATCAATGCCACATATATTGGATATATTATTTACAAATTACATTAAAAAAATAATAAATCACAATAAATTAATAATTTAAAATATTTAAAGGCACAAAACATTTGAATGAATCTTGAAATTCTATATGTGCCATTTAAATTGAGACAGAGGGAGGGAGTAACGGAGATCATTTAAAAATTCTGAATACCATAAATCATAATAATTAACAACTTAAATAAAAAATTGTACGACTCTCCAAATTTTATTTGTGTCTCATAATTTGAGATATCACGAATAACACATATTAGACTCGTGTGTTAATTGTAAAAAAGATGGCTAGCTATTTTCGTAAAAAATAATTCAATACTTAATTAATTTAAGTCAAATCGATTTTCTGAAAAACACAGAATCACCAGTTAATTTTTAAAGAAAATTTAAGGAAACTAATTAAAATTTTAAGACCTAGTAGAAAAATTTTAAAATTTTCAAAGATCCGGGTAAGGAATTCAATTTCTACTTTCGAGAAGAAATTAAGCACTCGAAAATAGCGGCTTAGGTACAGTCGATCGACGATTAGGAAAAGATTTGACTAACTTTGAAAAATAATTTGAAAATAACTTTGAAAAATTCTAAGTATCAAAAAATATTTAAGAAATAGGAAAAACTACGTGATATGGCAAAATATGATAACTATTTAGTTATTATAATAACACTTTAAATTATTTATTATATATGGCTATAATTAGGCTTTAATAGCAAAATACTGTGTATTAAATATGAAAGATACTGTACAGCAAAAGATACATCTTTTTAGGTATATTTTTGTTAATACCCATACACGGCAATCTCTTCATTCAATGTATATCCATATGATTTATTTAAAAAATTAAACATCCTTTTATTTCATTAATATCTAATAGAGAATTTCAAGGAAAACTATACATCTTTCCTATTGAATACGATTTTGCTTGGAAGACGATGAGATTTTTTCCATTTTTCTATGTGTAAATTCCATTTTTCATCTCAAGATTGCAATGTCAAGTTCATGATACGAGGTTTGCTTGATTTTTCGTCATATAGTTCACGATTTTTGTGTGGCATTCAGGGTTTGAAGCGTGGATCCTCTATTTAGATTCTCTGCATGTGTATATATTATTTTTAATCTCAATTTGTTTTACAGTCATTTTTGATTTGGAAGATGATGTGATTTCTTCCCTTTTTCTATGTGTATATTGTGTAAATCTTTATTTTTCATCTCAAGATTGCACTGTCCAGTTCACGATACGAGGTTATATTTCACAATTTCATTCCAAATTTTTCTTAGCAACTTTGCTTGATTTTCGTCATATATTTCGTGATTTTTTGTGTGATTTCAGACTTTTAAACTGTGGATTATATAGTAAGATTCTCTGCATGTGGATATATTGTATTTCATCTCAATTTTTTACATTCATTTATATATTATTTCTTTTCAGTTTATACCCAAATCTTTTTGGTGTGATTTTTTTCAATTTTCATATTCTGATTCACTATTTTTTTGAATGATTCCAGGCATTAAAGTGTGATTCTTCGTATCCAAATAGGTATCTTTCAGATCCCTAACCATTTGTAAATGATTTACATATATATATATATATATATATATATATGAAGTACCATCTTTTAATTTGTGTATTACTCAACAACAAGCTATAATTCCAGCATCCGCTGCTGCAATGGAGATTCAAACGCGTATGAAGAACCACATAGATCCCGTACCTTTGAATATAGTTAGCCAAGAGCAAGGGACAAAATTTGTCAATAGAAGTAAAAGTTCAAAACAGTCAAAAGGAAGAACCAATTCTGAAAAGAAAAAAGAACAACGATCAACAAAAGAGTTACTATTATCCGAAAAAGTTTTTGATACTTGATTTTTTTATATGTATGTAAATTAGTTCATTATATGTAATAATAAATACAATATTTTATTTTAATGTACTGTGGTCGTTATGTCTCAAGTTAACCAATTTTTAGCATATTTGTATGCAGAAAATCATATATTATGTGTTAAATCGCCCTGTTGAAACTCCGCATATGCAAGTGTACACGAATCACAATGTTATTCGTGATTTGAAGCAAAAGCTTAGCCAGTCGCAATTTAATAAGTTTAAGGATACATGTTTTGGTGTATACACCCGTATGCAACAATGTTTTGTTCAGGCACAAATTTTCAGATGTTTCATGGCATGTGAACTGGTAGAAAGTTCTCTGGATGTTCTGTTGATTCATATAAATCATTCCACTTTGTGATTCGGTCTTAGGGAGTTTGGCATTATCTCTGGTCTAAAACGTATTGCCGATATTGAGAATTTTTCATTCGACACTAGCCAACCTAACAGGCTCATGAAACAATACTTCGAAGGCAAAAAGACAGTGAAAAAGGCAGAGTTGGTTAGAAGTTTCAAGAACAAGATTTAGGGTGATGGGAATGATGACGAAGCTATCAAGATAGCAATACTTTATTTCGTAAATACATTCATATTTTCTAGAGAGAAGAATAGTGCATCCATACCACGAATGCATTTTGATTTGGTTGAGAGTGGTCGATATAATGAATACCTTGGGGTATGAAAGCATTCAAAGCACTGGTTAAGAGTATCTCCAAGAAGATGGATGTCGCGAAACAGTACTATAGGATTGCAGGTATGCCTCTCGCCATGCAAGTATGGTTGTATGAATGTTGTTCATCGGTTGACCCAAAAATTGCTGTCAAGGAGTCGTCTCGAATCCCCAGGTTGCTAAATTGGAGGACCATAGATAAGCGACCATATTATGAGTACCTAATGGAAGGGATGTTCAAAGATAATGATAATCCGGTAATTTATTAACTGTCTTGTATAAGTAATATATTGAGTATAATCTGTTTATAAATTATTATATATTTAATGTATGTTTTTTATTTTTGTTTTCCCTGTTCAGTCAACTTATCGAAATATATCACCCACACTAAAGGATATTGCATTTCTCCAAATTCCATCAGAAACCAGTGGAGATGACATGTATTGCCCGAAAACAGTAGTTGACGAAGATGAGGATGACATCTTCACTTTGATCCCTCCATTACAAATGTTAAAAAAAATTGGAGGAGAGAAAAAACAGGTTGATGTATCAATATTACCGCCGAAAAAGAAGCGAAGACAGCATATCGGTGAATGTTCTAGTGAAAATTTTTCACTTGAGTACCCTGTTGTATCCACCAAGGCAAATACAAATGTTTCAACACCGAATTTTCAAAAGCAGCCCAAGGAATCGTTCGTCGATGATGTGGCTGACGAGACACCATCAGCAGTGCAGTCAGAGAAACAATCTATCAATAATGCTGACGAAATTGTCAAATTGAGGGAAGATATTGCCACATTGAAGGATTTAGTAAGCCGTTTCCATTTTCGTTTTAGTTTCTCTCTTAGTTATCCAGTAAGTTATCTTTTTTTCTATTTTTGCTAAAAATATTTTTTGCTACACGCTTAGGTGTTTGCTGAGCTCAAGGATATGCGATTGTTTATACTTGAAAATTTTAAAATTCTCATGGATGCCATCAGTGCGAATCGAACAACTGAAGAGGTCACATAACAATTTTATGTTTTTATCAAGTCACATACACACGACACAATGCTTACTACTTTATATTGATATACAGGCCACACACAGCAAGCCCCCATCTCTTGTATCAGATCCACCGAACGAGAGATCACAAAATAAAACAAATCAGATTCCAGAGGCACAAGACATTTTCATCCACACACATGCTGACAGATTCGAGGTAATACAACACTAATTATTTTAGTTTTTCAATTTTTATCATTGATTCGAATTTTAAGTTCTTTGTGTGTCGGAGTTGCAATGCGTATCAATTATGACTTTTTATTGTCTATATAACATTTTTTATACTTTATCAATGATTATTTTTAAAAGTTAAAATTTGATAAACAGTTTGAAAGACCAAACATTATGTACAGTGTAATTCTTTTACAAGTTAGTCATAATTTGTTTCATTTTTTTTAGGAAGATATCACCATCAGACAAATTGACTTCTAATGAAACCAATATTAAACAATCTGTTCAAGCAGAGCAAATAGAACTTAATGAAGGTCTGCCAGCAATTGCCCAAATTGACGACGAACAACATGTATTTGTCATCCCCATCCAGGATGCGGCTGAGCAGAATGTTCAAGCAACAAGCGCAATACAACCAGAGTCACAATTTGAGTTGCTCGATGAGTTGTTACAGAGCCTTAATCCAAAAAGACCAAGTGTGGATCAACCAGAGGATGTTGTTTATGATGCTACACCTTTACCAATTCAAAGAATCGGAGGATCTGGTCGTTGGAATCATTTTCCACACCCAGTAAACTGTGGATCTTCAACTGGTAAATACAACGCGTTTGTCCCTTTGTTTTACCATTTATATTAGAGTTATTTTTTTAATATTCAGATTTGACATATTTTACATCTTATTATTTACTAGGTAGTTCATCGAATGTGATCCGAATGTATGAAAAGAAACACCCATTTGCTTGTGACGTCATACAAGGGCCACACAATTATGACCTCTTCGAGGACTACGCAAATTGGCTACGTGAAGACCTCCTCTCTAGGCATGAACATAAGTAAGTGCTTTTTTTTCTTATGGTATACACATTTTTTATATTTTTTGTATTAGTTATAGGGTCAATGTATTTTTTTAAGGACGCATGGTGAAGATCACTACAAGAGGAACAAAGCAACGCTTTTGGTCCCAATGGATCTAGGTGTCCAGTTAATCACCAATAAAAATTGATTCTACATGCTTTCTTTCGAAGGCCAGATTTTGAATGATGGGGTAAGAGGATAAATTGTTATCATTAAAAAATAAAAAAAAGAAAGTTATTTTATTTTGTACCTTATATATATTATTCTTCATCTTGTATATTATTTTTTGACAGCATATTGATGTTATACTCTATTACTTGAGGAAGAAAAATAAGTATAACATCAATAGTAGATACAAATACACCACGGTCGACTATTGTTTAACACAAAAATTATCAAAATATATGATGAGTATGTTGATGGGGCAAGTGAAACATGTGTCGCAAAAGAAGAGGAAGTCATACACGATTACATAAGAGGGTACAGGTTGATGGCTGCAATTTCATGGAATATGGTTGATCATGTATTCATACCTGTCAATGTGAAGGAAAAAAGTCATTGGGTTCTTGCTGTGCTTACTTTTGCGGAACGACGCATTGACGTCTATAACTCGTACAGATCGGCTGGGCATGATGCTTTTGTTAGACGCGAAATACATAAACTTGCTCAGATTTTACCCACGTATTTGTCTATGTTTTCTGTCGACAGTATGGATGATACACAAGATCAGAACATCCCTTTTGACGTGAATTATGTGGATGACATACCTCAACAGAGATACGGTAGCATGTAAGTATAATACTATCATTTTTTCATTTTTTGATTTAGTATAAAGTATACGAACATTTATTTTTTTGATAACGATTTACACATTCTTTTTATTTTTTTGTGTAGGGATTGTGGCTTGCATTTGCTTGCATACGCAGAATATCTGAGTGAAGGTGATGGCATTCCAGTTGAATTCTTTGACGCAGAGTTACTTCGCATAAGATATGGTGCACTCCTATGGGATTATGCTTCAAAAAAAGTCAAAAATGGAGTTGTCAGTGACAATGACGCCCCTGCTAGAGTTATCAGGCCGCACGTTGAATTCGATAGTAGCGAAAGGATCACAATCATTTAGGGTGCCTTTTTGTATCTAGTTGTTTTTGTATTTTTTTGGTTATTTGTTTTGGACAAAATGACTTAGTTCAGTTTCTAAATCTATTAGCAATGTTCAAGTTATTTTTCTTTCAGTTTCTATCAGCCAAAAAAAGCAATGTTCCCTTTATTTTCTTTCAGTTTCTATCAGAGAAAATCATTATGTTGGCAATCCCAGCTTCAGAATCAAAAAGATCAAATGAGGAAACTAATTTAGAGGATGGAGGGATACTTAAAAAAAATAAAAAATAAAAAACTAATTATTAAAAGATTACAGGAAGCAAAACAATATTTTTTTATAACAAAAAAGATGGATACACAAACAAGACAACATTTTTTATTCAAGATTCATGTGAACACGATTACACTCTTTTCTTCATAGCATCAGTGTTTTGAATAACAATAGCAATACATTAATAAACTTCAAATCAATAATTTGTTGCACCACAAAATTATAAGAAAAGAAAATAAATTCATTCAATCAACCGTGGAATTCATATAAAACAATGAAAAACAACACAGTTTATTTGAAATAAATAATTTTTTTTTAAAAATAAAATAATGCTACTTATTACGAGGCGCAGATCTACAGGTACACCTATTGTGACCAAAATACCCACATGTACTACAAGAATGATTACTCTTCTTCCCTTTCACCTCTCTGTACGACTTATCACGTTGCTTCTTTGGTCGTCCAAGAGGCCGTTTATACTTTGGCGGCAAGACAACTTCTCCAGATATATGATCAGGCACGTTCCAATCTATTATATCTGGAAGAGGATACACAGGAACCTCATATGTCTTCAAAATTATTTTTGGCTTATACAAATCAGAATAATATTCATCTGGTAGTATATTTTTGCTTTTCAACA
>JBCEWC010021869.1:0-10270 GCA_038996855.1 Solanum aculeatissimum | reverse complement strand
GTAGATTGGAAGAGGTAAGGATATCGCTCCATCATGTCCAACTCCGCTTCCCACGTTGCACTCTCCACCTCTTGATTTCTCCAAAGTACCTTAACTGAAGTCACCTCCTTATTGCGAAGTTGTTTCACTTGTCTATCCAAAATCTCAACCGACACCTCTTCATAAGTCAAGTGCTCTTCAATTGTCACACCCTACAAAGGTGCAATTTCCTTAGGGTCACTAACTAACTTCCTCAACATGGATATATGGAAGACCAGATGAATAGCACTCATGTCCAAAGGGAAGTTCAACCTATATGCCACATTACCAACCCGTTCCACAATCTCATAAGGTCCGACGTACCTTGGGCTCAACTTGCCCTTTTTGCCAAAATGCGTTATGCCCTTCATGGGGGACACCTTCACACACACCCCACATGAAATTCAAGGTCCCTCTTCCTAACATTTGAATAAGACTTTTGGCGACTTTGGGCCGTCTTCAACCTTTCCCAAATCAATTTCACCTTTTCAATAGCCTCAACCACCAAATTTGAACCTAACAAGGACGCCTCACCTATTTCGAACCAACCAACCGGAGACCTACATCTTCTACCATACAAAGCCTCAAAAGGAGCCATACCAATGCTAGCATGGAAACTATTGTTGTAAGCAAACTCGATGAGAGGTAGATGATCATTCCAATTTTCCTTGAAATCCAACACACAAGCTCTCAACATATCCTCCAAGGTTTGAATTTTCCTTTTGGCTTTCCTATCGGTTTGAGGATGGAATGCAGTGCTCAACTTGACCTTAGTACCAAGCCCCTTTTGAAAGGACCTCCAAAAATGAGAAGTAAATTAGGTACCACGATCCGATATGATAGACCTTGGCACACCATGCAACCTCACCAACTCTCGTATATACACCTTAGCATACTCCTCGGCACTATAAGTTGTCTTGACCATTAAGAAGTGAGATGACTTAATCATTCTATCAACCACAACCCATATGGAATCAAATTGTCTCTGAGTACGGGGTAACCCAACCACAAAGTCCATATTCACATCCTCACACTTCCAAGAAGGAATCTCAATATCTTGGGTCAAGCCACCGGGCCTTTGATGTTCTACCTTCACTTGTTGACAATTAGGACATTTCGCTACAAATTTAGCCACATTCTTCTTCATACCATGCCACCAATACAACTCCTTCAAATCTCGGTGCATTTTGGTAGATACCGGATGAATAGAATATTGTGAATTGTGAGCCTCTTTCATAATAAGTTTCTTCAAGTCATCCATATCCAGAACACATAGACGGGCTTAGTACCGAAGTACACCATCTACCCCTTGGGAAAAAACCTCAATCTTACCATCGGCAACCAACTTCTTCAATTCCACCAATGAAGGATCTAAATCTTGCTTAGCCTTAATATCAACTACCAAAGAGGATTTGAATCCACCTTGCACAAAGATCCCACCATTGTCGGATTCGGCAAACCTCACTCCCAACCTATCCAAACGGTGCACATCCTTTGTTATCTCCTTCTTTTCCTCATCCACATGAGTTACACTTCCCAAGGAGAGTCTACTAAGAGCATCTGCCACAACATTGGCCTTGCCGGGGTGATAAAGGACAGTCATGTCATAATCTTTAAGAAGTTCTAACCATCTCCTTTGCCTCAAATTTAGGTCCCTTTGGGTGAACACATATTGTAAGCTCTTGTGATCGGTGAAGACATCTACATGCACCCCATACAAATAATGTCGCCAAATTCTCAAAGCAAACACTACCACCGCTAATTCAAGATCATGAATCGGATAATGTTGTTCATGCACCTTTAATTGTCGGGAAGCATAAGCTATCACCTTACCATGTTGCAAAAGCACACAACCTAAACCAATATGTGATGCATCACAATAAACCACAAACCCATCTAAACCATTAGGCAAGGTCAAAATCCGAGCTGATACTTATTTTTGTAGCCATTTTACATATAAGTATATCCAATACAGTGACGTTCATTTGGGCCTGCGTCATTAATGATGCAGATACAGATGATAGAGGCTTTCAGCAAGCGCATTGTTGAAGTCCACACTTTTTTTCTAAAATTGGTGAGCCCTCCTTGCTATTTGGGGGAGACTTTTTCTTTCTTTTATTGAGTATTCATAATTAGTTCTTTGAGGTAGCTCGGGGCTTGTCTTGCCACCTTCTAGGTGAGGATAAAGGCTTCAAAAATATTGAGTAGAGATAGTCTATTATTATTTATTTTTCAAATCTTGTTCATTTGGAAATTATTATTGAAGAGACTTAGTGGTTTATTTAAATTGATAGTCTTTCTTAAGTATTCTTTTGTTGTTGAATATGATGTGACAATGAGAATAGGTGGTTCTCTTGGGAAATCAACAATGGTTCTTCAAGTACCAGTCATGCCAAGAATACCCTCCCGGGACGCGACATCATCAGTTTGTCAAAGTGAGAAAAACAATGATAAATGTGAGTCCATTGATTTTCACTAGATTTTGATAAAACATTTTACATTATCCATCAAATGAAGTCATCAATTTTTAGCGACCTCTTAGTAGTGTTTATAGGTAACCTATATATTATGACCTAAAGAGGCGCGATTCAGATTGAACAATAGATGTGAGACATGCAAATGACTAGGAATCACTTCAAAGATAAAGTAAAAGAAGAATATGAAAATAAAGGTTTTATTAGGATTCTCAATCTTTATTACAATGTTGCAAAAGGAAAAATAAAAGAGAAGGAAAAAGAAGATTTTATCAAAGTTTTCTATCATTATTGTGATGCATCAAAATACGCATGAATGATCTACGAATAGCATGCAGTGACGTGTCTCTAAAAATATGGGAATGAATGATCTACGTCAGGTCATTAATGAAAAGATATGCTCCATTTCTTTCTGAAGGAAGGTATGACTCGGAGGAAAATGTGCATCTGAAATTCATCAAAAGAAAAAGAATATCATTTACGCTTGTCAGATAATAATAAGATCTCATTAGAAAAGCATGGAGACTATTTATAGGATAAAATTAAATAAGTCGTACAGATGCATTAGATGATGACAGGTGAAAAGATGAGAAAGCAGTATCATCCGTCATAAAATAACTAAAATCGTACTAGAGTTTAGAATCGAACCAAAATTTGAATGCTCAGAGGGAGAGTCATCAGATGATCTAGCCATTACGTAACTGTCCCAAAGATAATGTCAGATGTTACACTTATATTCTCAAATATCAGTTAAGTCGTCATTCAATATGAGTTAAAAGGAATTATTCTTGAATATCAAACTCTAAGAATTCATCCCTATTAAAGGGGTGGAAGCTTCATGTTAAAGTACACTTGATCTTAGTTACTCATAAGTGAAATCTTATTTTTGGTAGACACAATTCTTATTATTATTTGTTTATCATCCTTTGTGTATATCAAATTTATCCAAGATCATCTTCATTAAGGATACAATTAGAATCAGGCTAAACAAACTCTAATTACTTATATTGATTCATTCTGTTGTTTTTAGCTTATCAATTATTTATTACATTCAAATTTATTATTTCGTTATTGTAATCAATTCGATTTATGTGTATTTTTAAACTTTAAATGCAAATTTAATTGTATCCTTTTTAGGTAAATAAGTGCAATAATTTTATATTTTTCCTATATATATTTCCACGTACAATAATGGTAGTTACTCTTTTCTAGTATTCATTTACAATAATAGGAGTGACACACTTGTAAAGTTTTACAATATTTATCATAATAAATAAAGAGCATAATCAGTAATTTATTTTTTTATTTATTTCTTATTCATGACACTAAGAATTTATGTTGACGTTAACTCCCTATATGGTTATTTAAGTATTGAAAAGACTCTGCTAAAATTATTTTTGAATTTTTCTTTTTTAAATGGTCATTCAAATATTAGAAAATTCTACTAAAGTCCCTTTTAAATTTTTTCTTGTAAAATTATCTAACCATAATTTTATGTCCTAAAAAGAGAAAAGAACCTTTCTCTCAATAACTTTCTTCTTTGGCATGCCATGTCATATTTATTTTTTATTTTTCAAGTCATATAGGACAAAATGTAGACCAATTTTGAATACAAAAATTATTGAATTTATCCGTTTAGCTTTAAATATATGTTTATTTAAGTCCTAAATCATTTTGACATGAAGCCTTCCTATTTTTCTTAAAATTCGTGCCAAGTCAAATGATTCACTTAAAATCGGATAGAGGTAGCATGAAGAACAAACAATGGATATGATCTGGGTTACTTCAATTGAAATTTTTCTAGAAAATCAATGGACATAATTTATCTGTATTTTATAAAAAATATTTAATAGACTAACCATGTCCATCCATTTTGATTTTTTTTACATTATGTGAAAAATTAAAAAAAATGACTTAGAGTGAAATAATAAAATTGATGGAAAAGATCGGCTAAAATTGAAACTGCTCATCAATTTGCCAAAGTGAGAAAAACACTGATAAATATGAGTGCATTAATTTTCACTAGATTTTGATAAAAAAGCTTGACATCGTCAGTCAAATAAAGTCATCAATTTTTAGCGACTTTGTTGTAGTGTTTATAGGTAAATCTATATATTATGACCTAAAGAGTCGCGATTCAGATTGAACAATAGATGTGAGACATGCAAATAACTAGGAGTCGCTTCAAAGATAAAATTAAAAGAATAAAAGGAAAATAAAAAGTTTATTAGGATTCTTAATCTTTATTACGATGCTCCAAAAGACAAAATAAAAAAGAAGAAAAAAGAAAGATTTTATCAAAGTTTTCTTTCATTATTGTGACACTTCAAAATACTAAACTCTGTGGAGAACCAATCGCATACAGTGACACATCTCTAAAAAGATGAGAATGAATGATCTATGCCACATCATTAATGAGAAGAGATGCTTCATTTCCTTCTGAAGGAAGGTATGACTCGAAGAAAAATATACATTTGAAGTTCATTGAAAGAAATATAATATCATTTACGTTTGTTGGACAATAAGAAGATCTCATCAGGAAAACGTGTAGACTATCTATAGGATAAAATTAGATAAGTTGGACAGATGCATTAGATGATGATAGGTAAAAAGATGAGGAAACAGTATCATTCGTCATAGAAAAGTGAAACCGTACTAGAGATTAGAATCGAATCAAAACTTGAATGCCCAGAAGGAGAATCATCAGATGATGCTAGCCATTACATAACAGTCCCAAAAATAATATCAGATGTTACTGTAATCATTTAAAATTTTAAAATGATTTGAATTATATCAAATTCATGAATATATTAGTTCAAATAATATTATGAATTAATATAATTGAGTTAATTATTTAATAAGTATGAATTTAATTAAAATCCAATTTAATTGATTTGAGCTACAATAAATGAGTCCAATTTAATTAGGGCAAATTATAAAATCCCATACTTTATAGGCTTAATTTTAATATATACTGACTCTTTCTAAAATTACTTAAAATCCCTATTTTTTGGGGAAACGTCGGTACATAAAAATATGCATTGATACAACGTGAAAATTTTATTATAGTGTTGATACATAGTAAATCATTGTGTTAAGTTTATAAATATCGTGTATTTGTGTAATTTTTAGATTTAATGAGTCCCATATTATTTCATCCTAGAGGTCCATCTTGGCGCCACATATTAAATGACATGGCACGCCAAGTAAAACAAAGAATCCAATAGGATCACACCATGTGTGAAAATGACAAACTCATTTCATTAAAGTCCAATATGTCATGTTACTTAAATTTGATTGGCTGAAGGGAAGTCTTTTCTATTATAATTCCTCTGTTCTACAACTATAAATAGGGGTTTCATAATTCAAAGGAACATCAAGGATTCTAACAAGAAGTTAGAGAGAGCTCGTAGATCAAACGCCACAAATTTCTCTGCAAGTTCAAAAATTCAAACATTCAAGTTCAAGAACAGGCTTAAAAGCTCTTGAAATCAAGATCAAACTCAAGAACAAATTCAAAGTTCAAGGTCAAACTCAAGAACAAATTTAAGATTCAAGGACAAGCTCAAAAGCCCTTGAATTTACACTTGAAAAGAAAAATCAGAGGATTTATAGAGATTGTAACACTCACATATTGAAATCAAATACTACAATTGTTGCGATATTATCGTTCTTGATTATTATTTTCTCGACGTGAATTTTATCGTCTACAGTTACACTTCTATTTTCAAATGTCAGTTAAGTCGTTATTCTATATGAGTTAAAAGGAATAGTTCTTGACTATCAAACTGTAAGAATTCATCCTTATAAAAAAAGGGTGAAATCTTCATGTTGAAGTACACTTGATCATACTTACTCAATACTGAATTATTATTATTTTTGTAGACACAATTCTTACTATTATTTATTTATCATCCTCTGTGTATATCAAACTTATCCAATATCATCTTTATTAAGAATATAATTAGAATCAGGCTAAACAAGCTCTAATCACTTCTATTGATTCATTCAGTTGTTTTTAGCTTATCAATTATTTATAGCATTCAAATTTATTATTTCATAAATGTAATCAATTTGATTTATGTGTCCTTTAAATCTCAAATGCAAATTTAACTGTATCTTTTTTTAAGAAAATAAGTGCAATAATTTTATATTTTTCTTATATATATTCTCACGTACAATAATGGTAGTTACTCTTTTGTAGTGTTCATTTACAATGATGGGAGTGACACACTAATAAAGTTTTACAATATTTATCATAATAAATAAAGAGAATAATTTGTCATTTATTTTTTTCATTTTTTCTTATTCTTGTTCTTGACACCAAGAATTTTTTTTAGCATTAATTTCCTACATTGTTATTTAAGTATTGAAAAGACCCTGCTAAAATTATTTTTGAATTTTTCTTTTTAAATAGTCATTCAAATACTAGAAGATTCCACTAAAGTCCCTTTTATTTTTTTTATTTTTTTTTGTAAAATTATCTAACTATAAAATTATGTCGTGGAAGAGAAAAAATCTTTCTCTCAATAAATTTCTTTCTGTGGCATGCCATGTCATATTTATTTTTTATTTTTCAAGTCATATAGGATAAAGTCTAGACTAACTTTGGATACAAAAATTATTAAATCTAACCGTTTAGTTCTAAGTATATGTCAATTTAAGTCCTAAATCATTTTGACATGAAGTCCTCATTTTTTTCTTAAAAATCGTGCACAGTCAAATACTGCCACATAAAATGGGACAAAGGGAGCATGAAGAACAAACCATGGGCATGATCTGAGTTACTTCAATCGAAATTTTTATAGAAAATCGATGGACATAATTTATTTTTATTTTATAAAAATATTAAAGTATTTAATAGGCTGACCAGATGACCATGTTCATCCATTTTTTTTACATTATGTGAAAAATAAAAAAAATAGCGTAGAGTGAAATAATAAAATTGATTGACAGGATCGGCTAAAATTGACATCGCTCATCTGTTTGTCAAAGCGAGAAAAAATACCAATAAATGCGAGTGCATTGATTCTCACTAGATTTTGATAAAAAGTTTGACATTGTCCGTCAAATGAAGTCATCAATTTTTAGCAACTTTTTAGTAGTCTTTATAGGTAAATCTATATATTATAACCTAAAGAGGGGGCGATTCAGATGGAATAATAGATGTGGGACATGCAAATAACTAGGAGTCGCTTCAAACATAAAGTAAAAGAAGAAACGAAAAATAAAAATTTTATTCAGATTCTCAATTTTTATTACGATGCTCCAAGAGGCAAAATAAAAAAAAAGGAAAAAGAAAGATTTTATCAAAATTTTCTATCATTATTGTGACGCTTCAAAATACTAAACCTGTGGAGAATCAATTGCATGCAGTGACATGTCTCTAAAAAAATGGAAATGAATGATCTACGTCAAATCATTAATGAGAAGAGATGCTTCATTTTCTTCTGACGGAAGGTATGACTCAGAGAAAAATGTGCATTTGAGATTCATTGAAAGATAAAGAATATCATTTATGCTTGTTGGACAATAAGAAGACCTCATCAGGAAAGTGTAGAGACTATCTATAGGATAAAATTAGATAAGTCGTATGAATACATTAGATGAGGACAGGTGAAAAGATGAGGAAATAACATCATCCGCCATAAAATAACAAAATCGTACTAGAGTTTAGAATCGAACCCAAACTTGAATGCTCGGAGGGAGAATAATCAGATGGTGCTAGCCATTGCGTAACTATCCCAAAGATAATGGCAGATGTTACTCTTCTGTTCTCAAATGTCAGTTAAGTCGTCATTCAATATGAGTTAAAAAGAAAATAATTCTTGACTATCAAACTCTAAGAATTCATTCATATATAAAAGGGGATGGAATCTTCATGTTAAAGTACACTTGATCTTACTTACTCAATACTAAAATCTTATTTTTGACAGGCACAATTCTTACTATTATTTGTTTATCATCCTTGTGTATATCAAACTAATCCAAGATCATCCTCATTAAGGATATAATTAGAATCAAACTAAAACAAGCTCTAATTACTTATATTGATCCATTTAGTTGTTTTTAGCTTATCAATTATTTATAGCATACAAATTTATTATTTTATAATTGTAATCAATTCGATTTATGTATTCTTTAAACCTTAAATGCAAATTTAATTGTATCTTTTTTAGATGAATAAGTGCAATAATTTTATATTTTTCCTGTATATATTCCCACATATAATAATGGTAGTTACTCTTTTCTAGTGTTCATTTACAACGATAGGAGTGACACACTTGTAAAGTTTTACAATATTTTACTTATATATAAACGTCAATAAGAAGGTAACTCACGGTTGACATATCAGCTTCAGTTGTCTGATTGATGTGTCTACTATAGCTACTTGATTTTACTTTATCGTTTCTATTAATTATTTCTTCAGCTGCTTCAACTGTGATTTTACAATATTACCCCTAATAATAATTTTTGAACTGCTTCAACTATGATTTTACTATATCACCCTAATCAATTATTTTAAGTGATGCAAATATCATAATTAGGATGAAGCAAATACCAAATAATAAATTAAGTGTTTCTTTTTAATCTTGAAAAACTAAAATTAAATAACTATTTCAATATCTTTCAATGATTATATTTGTGTCAAAAAGAAAATACCTTTTTTTAAAAATATAAATAAACCAAAAAATTTATGTATATTACTTGAAATGATGTAAAAAAGTACTATAAGTCACAATAATTACCAATTTAAAATTTAAAAGATATATAAAATATTTAAATGCATGGTTCTTAAAGTTGTATCGGTATCACATAAATCGGGACAGAGAGAGTAACATAATTATTTAAAATTTATGTAAAACGTATTATAAATTACAATAATTATAATTTATATATTTAAAAAATAAATAAATTTTGATTGAATCTCCAAATTTTATATTCGCAACATAAATTGGAACAAAATAAATAATATATTATTTAAAAATAACATAAAATGTAGTATAAGTTGCAATAATTAACAACTTAAAAATTTAAAATATATATTAAAAAATCTATCATTGTCACTTAAATCGAAACAAAAAAATAACAAGTATGAGCTCTTATAACTAGTATCATAATAAATAAAGGGCATAATCAATCATTTTATTTTTTTCTTCTTGATGACACCAATAATTTATGTTAGCATTAATTTCCTATATGATTATTCAAGTATTGCAAAGATCCTGCTAAAGTTATTTTGATTTTTTCTTTTTTAAATTAAATAGTCATTCAAATATTAGAAGATTTCACTAAAATAGCTTTTACATTTTTTTTAGTTTCTTTATAAGTATTTCTCTCACTAACTTTCTTATTTGGCATGCCATGTATATTTCAAGTCATATAGGATAAAATCTAGATTAATTTTTAATATAATAATTATTGAATCTAACCATTTAGTTTTAAGTATATTTCAATTTAAGTCCTAAGTCATTTTAGGCTTATGTATTATTCTAACGATGACAATTTTTGATACAATTACTAATTAATTTAAGTATATAAAATATAAGTTTTTGTTAATTTTAAGAGTGGATTTTTATATCCTACAAATCAAGCAATTCATCTATAGATGCTTGAATAAAAATTATTTTAAATGAAATTATTTTTTAAAATAAAAATAGCTAGTTGAAAGGATCAGGTTAGGGTCGCAAGTGGGTGGTTGGTGGGGGGGGGGGGGGGGGGGGGAGGGGGGGGGGGGGGGGGGGGGGGGGGGGGGGGGGGGGGGGGGGGGGGGGGGG
>JBCEWC010021868.1:0-10270 GCA_038996855.1 Solanum aculeatissimum | reverse complement strand
TTGGCCTGTGTCCCCCCCCCCCCCCCCCCCCCAAAAAAAAAAAACATTTATCTTCTAGATAATGCTGTTATAAAGGCTTGTTTGAGGCACATTTATTTTGGTTAAAGCTTGGTTGTGTCTTCTCCTCCCCTTAGTGTAGGTGCAAGGGCGTGCACCTCATCAGCCATGGGAATCTGTCTTTAGGAAGGAAGTCCTAGACAACAAAATAGTTAGTAGACTGACACAGTAATCATTAAAAGAACATAGCATTTTTAGTGCAAAGGAATTATCTTTTCATGACAACATTATACCCTGTGTTATCCTACAAATGGGGACTAAGGAGGGTGGGATGTGCGTAAACCTTACCCTTACCTTTGTGGGGGTAGAGAGACTCTTTTTATGTAATAAAAAATTTAAAATGGGTTTAAAACTTGACTGACATAATGTTACCTTCATATATTTAGATTTTTAAACTTGACTGACTTAATGTTACCTTCATATATTTAGCTCAATTATAATTACTCCACTTCTCTTGCCCCAATAGTTATTGTTTCTGTTTGTTGTTATCTTTTCTTGTTCCGTGTCTCTATGTATATAGAATGTTTCTGTTAGCCTTTTTTTACCATCTGCTCCAAGGTGTCAAACTTAGTGTTAGTGTGAGAAATATTGGAGAAAAATATTATTGACTTGTATATTTACATTACTACATAAAGACCCTATTTGTAGATACTACAATCTAATTCAAGTCCAACTAGGAAACAACACACTATTCCTATTCCAATTCTAAATAGGACTATATATTCCTATTCCTATTCCTATTCCTATTCTAACACTCCCCCTCAAGCTGGTGCATACAAATCATAAGCACCTAGCTTGTTACAGATATAATTAATACGAGGATCAATGAGAGACTTGGTAAAGATATCTGCAAGCTGATCACTTGACTTCACAAACTTTATAACAATATCTCTTGAGAATATTTTTTCTCTGACAAAGTGACAATCAATCTCAATGTGCTTGGTCCTTTCATGAAACACTGGATTTGATGCAATATGAAGGGCCGCTTGATTATCACACACAAGTTCCATCTGATTAACTTTGCCAAATTTTAGCTCCCTCAATAACTGTTTGACCCAAATAAGCTCGCAAGTTGCTGCAACCATTGCTCGATATTCTACCTCTGCACTCGATCGAGCAACCACATTCTGTTTCATGCTCTTTCACGACACCAAATTACCCTCTACTAATACACAATATCCGGATGTAGACTGTCTATCAGAGGGTGATACTGCTCAATTGACAGCTGTATATCCCGTGATATGCTCATGGTCTTTATCTTCGAAGAGTAGTCCTTTTTTAGGCGCTGGCTTTATATATCACAGAATATGAACAACTGCATCCTAATGACTCACAAGGGAAACTCATAAACTGACTTACAACACTCACAGGTAACGAAATGTCAAGTCTAGTCACTGTGAGATAATTTAACTTTCCCATTAGTCGTCTATACCTTTTAGGATTACTGAGTGGCTCCCCTTGTCTTGGAAGCAGTTTAACATTCGAATCCATAAGAGTGTCAATGGGTCTACATCCCATCATCTCTGTCTCCTCAGAAATGTCTAAGGCATACTTGCATTGAGAAATAACAATACTTGATCCAGACGGAGCAACCTCAATACCTAGAAAATACTTTAATCTGTCAAGGTCTTTAGTCTGAAAATGCTTAAAGAGATGTTGCTTCAAACTAGTGATACCACATCTTTTATCACTGCTAGTGATAACAATATCATCGACATAAACAACCAAATAAATACATAAATTTGGTTCAGAATGCCAATAAAATACGTAGTGATCAGCTCCACTACGAGTCATACCGAACTCCTGAATTACTGTGCTGAGCTTTCCAAACCAGGCTCGAGGAGATTGTTTCAGACCATAGAGTGACTTGCGCAATCGGCATACAAGTCTACTAGACTCCCCTTGAGCAACAAAACCAGGTGGTTGCTCCATATAGACTTCTTCCGCAAGATCACTATGTAGAAAAGCATTCTTAACGTCCAACTAATGAAGAGGTCAATGACGAATGACAACTATAGATAAAAGAATACGGACAAATGCTATTTTAGTCACGGGAGCAAACGTATCACTAAAATCTAGCCCAAAATATCTAAGTATATCCTTTGGCAACAAGGCGAGCTTTAAGTCGATCAACCCGACCATATGGACCAACTTTTACTGCATAAGCCCAATGACAACCTACAGTGGATTTACTTCCAGGAAGGAGGACAAGTTCCCAAGTACCACTCGTATGTAAAGCAGACATCTCATCAATCATAGCCTGCCTCCATCCTGAATGAAATAGTGTTTCACCTATAGTCTTAGGAATGGAAATAGAGGACAAAGACGATATAAAAACATAATAGGATGATGTGAGATGATGATAACTCAAGAAAGTATAATGTGGATTAGCATTTCGAGTGGATTGTATACCTTTTTGAAGTGCACTTGGTTGGCCAGGAGCAGGTAAGTTCGTAGTAGGAGCAGGGTCTGGTGCATGACATGAATCATCTGGAACTGGTGTTGGATATGGACAACGATGATAAGTCAAGAGAGACGGAGGTTTGTTGGGTTTTGTCAGAGGTGGCACTACAATTGGAGATTCCTCAAAAGTTGGTATAGGTAGGACCTGAGGTAAAGGTAAGACCTCAGAGATATCAGGACGATTAGATGGTGTATAGTAAGGTTGAGATTCAAAGAATGTGACATCATCGGACATAAGATATCGATTAAGGTCAGGGAAATAGCAACGATACCCTTTTTGAACTCGAGAGTAACCAAGAAAGACACATTTGAGACACGAAGGGCTAATTTATCTTTTCCTGGAGCTAAGTTATGAACAAAACATGTGCTCCCAACGACACGAGGAGGTATAGAATGGAGATGACACAAGGGAAACAATATGGAATGTGGAACCTGATTCTGAATAGAAGATGAGGGCATTCTATTTATGAAATAACAAGATGCAAAGACAACATCGCTCCAAAAATGCAACAGAACATGGGGCTCAATGAGAAGAGTGTGAGCAGATTCAATAAGATGCCTATTCTTTTGTTCTACTACATTTTGTTGAGGGGTGTACAGACAAGATGTCTGGTGAATAATTCCTTGGTGAGTCACAAACTCTTGAAATTGAGGACATGTATTCTAATGCATTATCACTATGAAAAGTACGAATGGAAACACCAAACTGGTTTTGTTTTTCAGCAAAAAAAATTTAAATATGGAAAATAACTCCGAACTATCTTTCATTAAGAAAACCCAAGTACATCTTGAATAATCATCAATAAAACTAACAAAATAACGAAATCCTAAGGTTGAACTAAGTTGACTAGGACTCCAAATATCAAAATGAACTAAAGAAAAAATAGACTCGGAACGACCCTCAGTACTACGTGAAAATGTAGCACGATTATGTTTCCTAAGTTGACACGATTCACATTCTAATGAGGATAAACTAGACAAACTAGGCACATCTTTTGCAGTTTAGATAGATTAGGATGTCCCAAACGTTTGTGAATTAGGTCTGAAGGATCTGTGATGGAGCATGCTGTGAAGGAATTTGAAGAGGTAAGATAGTAAAGGCCTTGTGATTCATGTCCTGTGCCAATCATCTGTCCCGTATTGCGGTCCTGCATGAGGAAAAAATCATCAAAAAATAAATGTCACAATGTAAGTCCCGCGTCAAACGATTAACAAATGCCAAATTAAAAGGAGAATCAGGAACATAAAGAACAGGATCTAAGAGGACAAAAGGTAAGGGTTGGGCTTTTCCAATCCTTTTTGGTTTTGTTTGAATCCCATTGGCTAAAGTAATATCAGGAAGAGATGGTATTTTTTACCAGAAATATGATCAGAAGTGCTCGAGTCCATAACCCATGATCCAAGAGTACTAGACTGTGAAACACAAGTAAAAGGATTACCCACATCAGGAACAGTAGGTTGAGGAACCGATGCTACTTGTGGAGATAGTTGCTTACTTGCTCAATACTGAAGGAACTCATCATATTCGGCCTGAGCAATATGAGCACTATTATCGGTCAGATGGAGCAACAAGTGCTACTTGTAGGGATGTTTGTTTAGTTGCGCGATTTCAAAGGGATTCGTTATATTCCTTTACACCAATAGGATCATAACTGGGCGATGGACCATGCAAAGTATAACATATGTTGCGAGTGTGTCCAGACTTGTGGCAATAACTACACTTAGAGCGAGATCTTCCAGAACGACTTCTCCCTCGTCGGTTCTTCATAGTAGATGGTTGTTTATCAATAGTTTGAGATGCAAGAATCGAGGAGTCAATGTTGGGTGATGAAACTACTTTATGACTGGGATGCGCAACAAGACAAAGTAAACGAGAGAATAATTCATCCATTGTAGGGATGGTAGGACTAGTAAGATCTGATCACATACAAAGTCATGATCAGCAGGAAGTCTAACAAGTGTAAGGACTAAAAACAATGTCTGTCTATGCTCTTGTTGTGTTTTTACGTTTGTGGTGACTGGCATCAATGTTTCAAATTCCTCCATGACTGCCTGCACTTGTCCCAAGTATGTAGACATATCGGATTCTTGTTTCTTTAAGTTGGTCATTCGAGATGCCACATCATAAAATTGAGATATGTCATTAGTATATAAAGGACGAGGTTTTTTCCAAATTGAATAACATGTCTGGAATGGGAGAAACAAGGGTATTAACTTGGAATCAATAGATCGCCATAGGAGACTACACAATTGAGCATCAACCTTCTCCCACTGTGCTTTGGCTGTTGTAGATTCCTCCGCAACCTTTCTCCTTTCATCTACCGCACCAACATTGGTCGTCAAGTGATCGTGGACACCTTGATCGTTGCACCATAATTCAACCGAGGAAGCCCATGCCAAATAATTGGAACCTCCCATTAATGATTCTAAAGTAATCATAGGAGTTGAACTTTCGATTCTGGTATTTTTGGAGCCAAACATATCAAACCTTAAAAACATCTTTTGAAATCAGGCTTTTGTAATCTGAAATCTAGAAAATAATTTGCAGGAATCCAAAAAAAATATTTCTATCACCAGAAAATCAGATCTGACCACCGAAGAGTGGTCAAAATCAGAAAATAAATAAATAAATAAAACTAAAACTATGTGGGTGTTGAAAATTGATCGGAATCAAAAATTAAATATATGGTCAGCCTCAGAATGCAGGAGCGACCTCACTGGAAAAAAAAATCAAAAAAAAGTTGGCCGGAAACCTGAAACAGTTGTCGAAAAGTCCTGGAAATCGCTGGAACCCTAATTCCGGCAATTGGAACTAGAAAAAAATGACTGGGGTTGGGTCGGAATTACTAATCGACCCAACAAAAGAAAAAAATCGAAAAGAAACCCACCGCAGAAGCTACACGCGCTGGGGCGTGACCTAGATCTCGCCGGAAAACAATCAGCTTCGAGAGGCGCGTGAGGGCACGTGGGTGATTGTTTTCCGGTGCTTCTGGTTGGGGTGTGGTTGCCCGATCTTCCCAGCCTAGTGATGGTGTTGGTTTTCGCACAACACCCACAAAAACGAACGTGACACAAAACAACCACCGGAACGACGACTTTTTCCCCTTTTTTCCTCACCGATGCTCTGATACCATGTGAGAAATAGTGGAGAAAAATATTATTGACTTGTATATTTGCATTACTACATAAAGACCCTATTTATAGATACTACAATCTAATCCAAGTTCAACTAGGAAACAACACACTATTCCTATTCCAATTCTAAATAAGACTATATATTCTTATTCCTATTCTAACGGTTAGTATTACTTTCTACTTCCCATTTCTACACCATGGGGCCAAAAGGGAAGGAAGGACTCAGGATTGCAGTAAATGGTGGAGGATTGTCCTGTCTTTCTAAGCTTTAGGCTTAGTAGTACCTATCGTAGTACTAGTCGTGTCTTTATGGTTTTTGCCATATGTTGTTTTTTGTGTTTTTGATTATCACACTATTTTGCTACTGTTATTGTGTCTTTCTTGTAGACTTTACACTGCTTTTCTTATTAATGGCTACACTTTCTTCATTGATTTCTTCTTCTTTTACTTGAGTTTGATGCACTTGATTCAACAATCTTTTGGAAATAACCTTTCTACCTCCACGAGGTAGTGGTAAGGCTGCGTACACCCTACTCTCACCAGACCCCACTTAGTGAGATTTTACTAGGTATGTTGTTTTTGTTGTTATTGTTTCTTTCTTGTAGACTTTGCACTGGTTTTTTTTTTAATTAATGGCGATGGTTTCTTCTTTTACTTGGGTTTGATGCTCTTGAGCCTAGGGTCTTTTGGAAACAGCTTCTCTACCTCTACGAGGTAATGGTTAGGTCTGCGTATGTTCTACCCTCCCCAAACCTCACTTAGTGGGATTTCACTGGATATGTTGTTAATTAGAAATATGAAATAATAGAATGAAATCTAAAGTGAAAATTGCAAGACAGTTTTTGTAAAAACTGGATTCTATGAGCAGCATGAGTAAGATCACAACAAGTACAAGAGAAAAAGATTTCAGAAAAATTCTTATTTAAATTATGAAAAGGAAAAAGAAATTATATATCTTAGAGCAGGAAGGGAAATGGAGAATGACATAATGCTAGGTGGGGAAAGGAATTTGAGGTTGGGGTGGGTGGTGGGGGGTGGGATGGGCTGTGAAGTTGTTGAAGAGCAGCAGTGAGGTTGGTTGTAAAGACCAGTGGGGTAGTGTAACAACCAGGCATGGGAATGAGATAGAAGCACTTTTGGTCGATAACACAGCCACCAACCTTGTGGCCTTTGGACTGACATGTCATCATAATGAGATGCTGGGGTGTAGGGTCTTAAAGCAGACCATGGGGAAGCAGGAAGGAAGGAGTAAAGAGGAAAACTTTTTGGCGATGAGGAGCTTACTGAAGGAAAACAAGGTATTTTGGAATAAGTTTCTAGTTTCTTTTTATTACACCCACTAGGTTTTAGTTTGTATAGAAGATTCGGTGTTTGGTGTAGTTCTCTACTTTTTGGTATACTTCTTCAGTATGGGATTCTTCTTACATTAATGAATTATTTGCTTCATATAAAAATAACAAAGTACAAAAAGTGTAAAGCGACTCAACTCCCTTACACACGCTCCTATTTATCTCCTTCCATATTGTCACTAGAGTGCTAAAGAAGTTACTTCCCATGTTCTACTTCTGTGTCGATTCGTTCTACAGTTCGGCCTTGCTAGCAGGTCCTTAGCAGTGCCTGAAACCCTACATAGTTTGAGTGCATTCCACACCTTGCACCATAACTGAAATGCAACTGGGAAATGTGATAGTAGGTGATCTTTCTTTATGTTTGTTTACTTTTTTATGAACTTTTTTTGGCTAGATTTGGTTCAGCAAACCACTTAGAAGCTTGAAGCTTAATCTGTGTGGATATTTTGTGTTGCTTCATTAAGTTTGATTTCTTCAAGCTAGAATATGCTTACTATAATCTCAAGTGTTTTAACTTATCTTCTATGGGATAAAGTTGCTGATCTCCTCACTCATCTTCAGGTGACCATAATGCGACCAGCAGTGATGATCGGTACAGAAGATAGAATTCTGAATCCGTGGGCATTCTTCGCAAAGAAATATGGGTTTCTCCCTCTAATTGGAGATGGTTCAACAAAGTATGACTCTGGACAATTTATTGTGTCATTTTGATCGAAACTTGATGGAGCTTGTACCGCTCATGTTCTTACGAGTGCTTTTGCAGAATTCAACCTGTATTCGTTGCTGATGTTGCTGCTGCAATTGTTTCTTCTTTGAAAGACAATGGCACCAGCATGGGAAAAGTGTATGAACTTGGTGGCCCAGATATTTACACCATGCATGATTTGGTCTGCTCTATTGTCCTCTTTTCTTACTACTCCTTTAGTATCTCGTCCTTGTCCATTGAATTGTTTAATCGAGTTCTGCTGATCATATTTTGTTACAGGCAGAGCTCATGTTTGATATGATCCGTGAATGGCCACGCTATGTGAATGTTCCTTTCCCTATTGCTAAGGCGAGTGTATATATTGATGGTTTCCCTTTGTTTCTCAATAGCATTCTATTCAGCGTTATTTATTTGCGCTAACCAAGTTTTGGAACAGATATGATTCTATATTTACTTATATGTGTCTTCTCGTGAGTGGATTTGTTTGTTATGTTAGTTTTCTTATTTTTGGTTTATGGAAGTTGAGGATTTGGAAACCTGCTAGTATCTCTGAGTATGCGAATGTAGTTAACTTCATAATTAGGTGCACTATGTTTCCTCTTATGTGGCACTTTAGACTTCTCCATCCACTCTAAGTAGTAAATTATTTATACAATATAAGAAGAGATGCCACTGGGGCTTTGTTCTAGTGGTAAGACACATGATGCTGTGGACAGTGGAGGGTATGAGAAATGGTAAAATACACCAATATAGGCAATATCAACTAGTTGGAATTGAAGGATCAGTTGTTACACTTGCAACATTTGATGTTTGGTAAGAGTCTTCGTTCTAGTGAGAGAATTGTCATTTGATGTAGGGATAAGTGTGGTATCCAACCTATAACTTTAGAGAATTCCTAGTTTGCCTTTGAAGAAATTGTAGGTGCTTAGACATAAAAAATGTGTTACTTGAAAGGAAAAAAGAGTTTTTGGAAGTTGAAGTTGTATTTGGACAGGTATTTTACTTGAAAAAAAGAAAGTACAACATTTGGTGTTTGATAGGAGTCTTCATTCTAGTGAGAGAATTGTCATTTGATGTTGGATAAGTGTGGTATTTAACCTCTAACTTTAGAGAATTCCTAGCTTGCCTTTATAGAATCTATTTAGTAGGTGTTTGCACATAAAAAATGTGTTACTTGAAAGAAAAAAAGAATTTTTGTAAGTTGAAGTTGTATTTGGACATGCATTTAACTTGTAAAAAGAAAAAAAGGAAAAGGAAAAGTTCTGTAAGTGAGAAAAATTCTTGAAAGCTGGTCAAAACCACTTGTTCAAATTTAAAACTAATCTTTAGAAATAATAGCAATAAATCTGTTCAATGTATAAACAAATGCTGTTTTGAATTTTATTTTTTTTTGGTAAAAGGGAAAAAATACATATCCAAGCGTCTCCTTCGTGCTGGAATGAAATAAATTGAACACATCAAAATGGATATAGAGGATTAGCCTATCCAAACTAGTGTGGAATTAAGCCATAGTTGATTGATTATAAGAAAAATAGGGGAAATGTCATTGTAAATTCATATATAATCCGTTGTTAAGAAGTTTTTGTAGAATTTACTTAATGGTTGAGTTCTATGTTGCTCGGACTCTTCAGAAATATCGACGGGTGCGTGTCGGATCCTCCAAAAATAGTGTATTTTTGGAGGATCCAAACACGGGTACGACAACATTTTTGGAGAGTCCGAGCAACTTAGGTTGCGTTTGAATTGAATGATGAGAGAATCATTAGGAATATTATGTAGAAAGTTCTAGGTAATTTTGTTGAATTGTTAGATTTCATTGATTCCTATAAAAAGAACTTGTTGTTTTGTACTTTTTCTACATCATCCTTGGTTAATATCAACAAAAGTTCATTTACTTATCAACAAAAGTTCTTCAACAATGAGGGTCAAGGGTTCAAGCCGTAGAGATCCTCTGTAGAAATGCAAGGTAAGACTTACATACATAAGACCCATTTCGAGCCTCGCGGTGATCTCAATGCACAGGGCTTCCCTTTATCAACAAAACTTCTGAGCAATTTTTTTGATGACAATGTTGTCCGCCATAATTAGCCGACACCTCAACTACTTCAATGTACATGAGCCTTAGGTAGAAAGGAAAAAGAAACTTCTAACCTTTTTGACTCTCTTGAACCTTGGTCTCCTTTGAGTCGAGGGTCTTTCAGAAACAACCTCTCTATCTCCATGAGGTAATGGTAAAATTTGCGTACACTCTACCATTTCTAGTAGGGGTGGGTATGGTACGGTACGGTATGGTATTTGAAAATTCGGTATGGTAATTTCGGTATCTCAAAATTTGATACCATTACCATACCAAATTAACTCGGTATGGTTCGGTATTTTTAATTTTGGTTTCGGTATTTTACGGTATGGTATTTGGTAACCATAATTATCCCTTATCGAGCTGCACATACATTTCTTAGATCAAACTTTATAGTATACATATGACTCCCTCTACACTCCTAGTATACATATAGTATCGAGCTGCACATACATTTGGGTATGGGCTATTACCTATTGGGCT
>JBCEWC010021867.1:0-10271 GCA_038996855.1 Solanum aculeatissimum | reverse complement strand
GTTTCGAACTTGAGACCTTGAAAGGGAGCAAACCCCAAGGCTCAAGTCTATTACCACCAAGCCAACCCCTGAGGGTTTAAGATGGGTAAATTTGAATAGGTGCCCATATAAAATTGCCCATTCTGCCACCCCTAGATACCACTAAAGGGCCTTTAAGCAAATTATTACTAGCTCCCAATTTACTAAAACAACTTTGGTAACCTGTAGGTTCAAGCTATATCTGTTATTTATTACTACTTTTTGTGTGTTTATGATTTTCCATGAATTGAATATCATCTAAAATGTGATATATATGTCCCATTTTAGCTAAAGTTGAAACAGAAACATTGATATAAATATTTTCCTAAGGTTAGTTTAGTGTAAGATATAGACACATAGCGAGATAGTATAAGTTGTACTCTACTGTTTATAAAATGATTCCCCCTTGTCGGCTCATAATATGTTACGGGAGATGTGCAAAGTAATGCTTCCCACAACTTGGTTGGAGAATGATTGCTTCTAATTACCTAGCAAAATATTATGTTCCTCACATATGTCTTAAGATTAGACATTAGACATCTATAAATTAATGAATATCATTTTAGTCAGGGTGAAACAGAATGATTTTGGAACGAATATGATCACAACCTGGAGATTCTGACTTTCAGTCAAACCATGATAATTGATAAGGTGCTACCAAAATCAACCTATCTAGATGATTATTTTTACAACCAATGCTTGTAAATGATGAAGTTAACTGTTCAGAAAATAGCTTAGTCAACTCTTCTTCTTTTCTAAATTCTAGAAGTCAGCCACATGGACAAAATTTTTGTGGGGAGTGAAAGAAGGGGTTGATAAGTTAAGAAAAATAAAAAACAAGCCTGTTATGGTGGATTGCACTAACTTGAAATCTTTTTTTGGATTAGCAGCAAATGAAGCTTGATGGAACACGCATGCAAAGTAAAAGAAATATGATGGCAACAGCAACATGGATAACGAATAATAAGCTGGGATGGGGATTCTCATGCACTGCATCATGTAACAAGCGCAAAAATTAACTAAAGAAGTGGAACCTGTATCAACAAAGATCTTCATACTCATCAGATTCCGAACACGCGCATCATGGAATACAAGAATACCCTCCAAGATGATGACATCAGATGCATTCACCTGGCAGAATTTACATGCCAGAGATTTGTTAAGTTGCTAAAGAAAAGAATAACAAACACAAAAGAAACTTAACTAGCAAGCTATATGCAATATTTTCTAAAAGATTTCTCTTCTTGAGAGAAACAGAAGCGTAACATCATCGACCAGTGAGAAGCAAATTGATAGGTGAGCCATGTAAAATGGAAGAACAGTGCAGCAGTCAGCAGACACAAGCTGATACAAATGGATTGGGGAAATCTCGTTACTCCTATAAAGAATGTGTCAATAAGGCAATAAGTTTAATGGTCTTAATTGATCTTTTGTAGCAATAAGAACCGAGGTTCAAGTAAATCAGCAAATCCACAAACATGAGTTGACAAGCTCAAACTTACAACAACAACAACATACCTAGTGGAATCCCACAAGTGGGGTCTGGGGTAGAATGTACGTAGACCTTACCACTACCTCAGAGGTAGAGAGGTTGTTTCCTTGAACCCTCGTCTCAAAAACACATAAACAGAATAAACTAGATATGAAAAAAGAGAAAGGAAAAGAAAAGGAAACAGGAAGAACAACTAATAACGAAAAGTACATGATAGTGTGTAAATACGATAAAAATCAACATATATATGACGAATAATGACAACGCAGGATATAAAAACACGACTAATCCTACTACCTTACCGTACCCCAAGTCCAGACATCAACCTAATCCTACTAATCTATTAGTCTGCTACTCTAATTAGCGACCTTCACTCCTTTCTATCCAAGGTCATGCCCTCGGTGAGAGTCATATCTTGCCTGATCACCTCCCCCAATACTTCTTCGGTCTACCTCTACTCCTTCGTGTAACTCCTAAATTCAACCTCTCGCACCTCCTAACAGGAGCATCGGTACTTCTTCTCTGCAAATGTCCAAACCATCGCAGTTTCGCTTCCTTCATCTTATCAGCCACAGGGGTCACCTCTAGCTTCTCCTGAATGGTCTCATTCCCAATCTTATCACTCCTAGTATGACCACACATCCATCACAACATCCTCATTTCTGCGACTTGCATCTTCTGAACATGTGAGTTTTTGATTGGCCAACACTCCACCCTATACAACAAAGACGATCTAACCACCATTCCGTAAAACTTACCTTTGAGTTTAGGTGGTATTTTCTTATCACATAGTACTCCAGAGGCAAGCCTCCATTTATTTTATGCTACCCCAATACGATGTGTGACATCATCGTCGATAGTGTCACTACTCTGGATGATGGACCCAAGATATTTAAAGTTTTCTCTCTTGGGAATAAGTTGAGTGGCAAGCCTCACATCAATGTTTGCTTCATCCCTCACAACATTGAATTTGCACTCCAAGTATTATGTTTTGGTCCTGCTCAGTTTGAACCCTTTAGATTCCAAAGCGTGACAAACTCAAACTTGAAACAACTAAATGCTATCCAGCGACTTTAAATGAGGACCATAGCGTGAAACGTTCTCATGAAAAAAGAAAAAGGGAAGGAGAAAGAAGACTGCTACAGTAACATGTTACAAAGCCATACCTGGCGGAAACTATCTGAACATCTTTGATGGGTTTTAAAGTCATAAATTGGAACTTGGACTGACAACCCAGATTTTAACTTTTCAACGCACTCTAAGAGCTGCTCAGTGTCAAAGGCATCTGAAAGTAAATCATTATATTATTGGGGAATTAGAACTCATGCTCCTGCACATAATAGTGCCAAAGGTTGGTTAACTGAAAACTAAATCAAGTCATGACAAGAACAGGATCCCTAATTTCCGGATCTTCACCAGTTAAACAGTTACATCTATGGGCATTGCATTACCTGGGTGATCAAAATTATACTCATGGGCACGTTTCATTTCTTCGGGCGTCAAACCACGGTAGAACGAGTCCTGCATGATCATCAAATTTATGTCACTAAAAAATAAATGTTTCGATCAAAGGAACTTCTTCACATACCTCCCATGATGAAGATGATGAACATGCATATTTACTTTAATCCAAACAATCAGAAATCAAATTTATGTACACTAATAATGTGACACCTATTTGAGGAAGAGCATATTGATTTTATTAGGATTCACAGCTATTGTAAAATCTAGTACTATCACTTTATATACTCTATGGTAGTGCCAGAGCATACGAACAGCAAACTTGAGCTAACTAATAGTCAGGAATGCATACTCAGTAAATCACAGCATAGATATATCTTTTGTGACTTTGACAGCTAATAACTATATGGCAGCAATTAATACGAAAGCAAAGAGAAGAACATGAGACATGCCTGATTAACCAGCACAACACGATGATCATGAAGTTGTTGGATGATCATGTCACACACCGTAGTCTTACCTGACGCTGTACCTCCAGAAACCCCTGTTCAGAAAATAATAGCAACAAATATAAGGTCCAATCATTACACTTAAATATAATCTCCATGAACAAAGCCAAAAAGTAAAAACAACAGTTAAACCCTAACAGTTCAATACAAAGATATATATTTGGAGGAAGGCGTTTAATACTTCAATATCTACTCTCCTTTGCTCTGGGCCATTATAATAGTTAAATTTTACACAGAATTCTTGAACTAATTGCGTCATTGCAATCAAATCAGTCAATCAACAGATTGATATAAGCGACCGAATTTTCGAAACGAAGTGAATGTTCATACATCCAGCCAACCCCAATTTAGCCTAAAAACACATACATCTTTTGATTCACACTGAATTCTGAATGAGAAGTAATAGAAAATTGGACGAATTACCGATGACGAAAGGCTGTTTAGGGGCAGTGGAATCTAGAGGGGTAGGGGTGGAGAAGTGAGTCGGGGTAGGGGTAGGAGTAGGAGAAGCACGCGGAGAAGATGAAGAAGAAGTGAGAAGGCCATCAACTCGGAGACCGGAAAAATGTGCACCAGAAGCTGCCTCCATCACGTAATCAATCGCCGTTGTTTCCTCCGGCACCGGCGACATAATTGCTTTTTACTTGTCTGCTTTAAAGGGAAGCTAATAGTCAACAGTGAGAATTATTAGTATAGGTATCAGAAAACAAGTTTAGCTACCTACTACTAATAGTATTCTTTTTGAGAATATGCTCTTGGAAATTCATTTCATAAACCTAATTGGAACATATGTTTGTTTTATTTTCCTAAAAAATACTACTAATACGTTCATTCATAATATATCATATTATATTGCATTGTATTGAATTAATAGATACAATATTTATGTAAATTGTATCATTATATAATTTGAATGATAAAATTATAAGAAATTGTAGAGATAAAAAAGGTAAGGTAAATGATAAAATAGAATTATTAAATAATAAGTAAAGACAAAACGAGAAGAAAATTTTAAGGTAACAACGTAATCACACAAAATCAGTCGTTACATAAAATGGTTAACCTAACGATAAATTTAAACTAACATACAATGAAATTTAAGTAACAATTAAAACAAATATCATATTTAGACTAGCAATACAATACAACGGGTAATAACCATCCAAACAAAGTGTAAACAAATTAGCCGACGTACATCTTAGGCATATCTCTTGCCTTACTTAGCATTTGCTTCTATTTATATTCTTTTTGTTTTGAATTAGTAGACGAAAATCCTCTCTGAAAATATCTCTCTCTAATGTCATTTGAACTGAAGAGGTATTTATCAGTAGATATGTTATTGTTGTAATGTAGTTTGATTACACTGTTTTCCCTACTTGGATATAGATAAAGGAAGAGTAAATTAAAGACACGAGTTTGGAATAAACTGAATATGAAAAAATGTTATTTCCTTGTCAGCACCAGAGCAATACATACAAGTTGTATGGAACAATTCGCCGTTATGAAGCAGTTAAATGATACAGCTTTAACCGCTTCACAGCGGCGAATGGTTCCATGGCACTGCTTGAATATCAATACCAAAAGATAAAACTGAAACAAGCAGATGGGCAGCAGCCAAGTATATCAGTAACGCTGAAACGTATCAACAGTAGTATCATTGTAAGGGAGCACGAAAAGATACCTAACATGACACGACTACACAGATAAAGAATCTCTTCTTTCCGTTACAGTACCATGATACAACTTTTGGCATCACCTTTACTTACCATCTCTTTATTAGGGAAGTGGTATCTCATCCAAGTTCAGCTCTAAGCATCAAGTTGACAACAATTAATACTAACATCACAAAACAATTTAAAAAATCCATACAACAAAATGACAAGCCAACCTCGAGAGAACACATAAAAATACTCAAAACTGTCAAAGAAAACAAATTTAAAACTCGGAAAGGAGAAACTTTGAACTGTCTGATACCTAGAATTATAAGGAAATATATTCTGGTGCAACAAAATTTGCATAAATTCTAACTTGCTTCTCAATAAACTTATGACCTAACATGTTACATGAACAAGTTAGGTTTTGTAGCCTTGTATGTAGTCTTGAGTTTCCTAGTAGGTGGCCTGACTTTCCTGAGCACCAAGGGGAACTTGATTTTGGAGTCATGGAACTGCTTGGTGCTATCCCTCTTGCACAGTTTAGCTGGAATAGTGGCTGTCTTAATGATCTGGATGCAATGATGGCGGACCCTGTGACGTGAAGCCATCTCTGTGTACATCTGTTCCACAGCTCCATTCAATGTGGTATCACGGTACTCCTTGTACATGTTGTGATACCCCGTTCTACTCTGATACCGCAACCAAATACCGTAGTTCTTGATCTTAGTTGGGTACTTCTCAAAGATCTACAAAGACAAACATAATGTTTCAGTCGATCATACAAAAAAGTCAAATGCCACTTTAAAAATGAATTTCAAAAAAGCCCTCAACGGGGTGTTTGGCCAACTCGCCCATCACTCTCCCCCTTAGTTATCAATAAACAAACATTTCTCATTGCTTCCATCATTGAACTTGTCACTGAAACTTCAACCCCTCATCTCCAAGATATATAATATATGAGTAATATCGCCAGATACACCTCTTTTTTCATGCAAAATAGCAACAGTATGTGTGCGCATAAAAATATATTATTAACAAACACAAACAATATAATATCTTCTACATTTTAAGAGCACCAAGCATCATCAGCAAAATTGTACCGCAAGCAACTGCACAACTCAAAACCGAAGCATCCCTTTTAAACTAAAAACTTGCAAAGGGAAACTAGGCAGAGCAATTCACAATAAAGCAAGTGTTGTTATAGCTTGTAATAGCAGCAAATCTTGAAGGCCAGCTCCTAATAAAACAGTTTGAAACATGAACAAGACAGGAAGACTGGCTTGTGTACGTTATAGAAAATTGGCAAGCAGAACAGGAAACCAGCAATCCCCTCAAATTGGCTCATATGTAATCAACATGGACAAAAATAACAAGTGACATTTGCAACACAAAGCTTTCCAGACATATGATTTTATACCTGCAATATCATGTCGTACAAGGAGAACTATTTTCACAAGGTCATAATCAAAATGTCCTCTACATTCTAATTGGCAGGTCGACTGTCTGAAATTCACCACGGCAAGATACAGAAATCCAACAAGTTTGTACTTTCCTATTTAACAGACTAAAAAGATGATAAAAGAAAGAAGAGACGAAGGCAATAGATACATGGTGAAACACAAAATCAATTTGGGGAACTGAGAAAACAAAAGCTTACCAATGCAAGCTTTTCAAAGCATAAGCAGCCCCAGCCCAAATAAATTAGTGTAAAATTAATATAAACTTGATGGATCCTCTGATAAATGCAACTAATTTGGCGTTGAGGCACAGTTGATAGATCATTATAATTTACACTTCAATGTACGGGCTTTGACATGAAAAAACAATTATAAAATATAAAAAACAGATACCGGAAATAAACTAAAACCATATGCATTCATCTATAAAGAAACATGCCAGAAGTGTAAATATACCCATCATACCTCATTAATCGCCAGCATCTGCCCATTGCTCTTCTTAACCTTCTTCAGCTTTCTCAAAAAGTACCTTTTTCCATTAAATCAACCAACATCCATTCAGTATAATCACTTACAAGTACACATTTAACTATCTAATAATAATGCTTCTGCCACCTACTGCATTCAGCTCGAACAATACACATCATTAAAATTTCTTTAAAAATATACATAACTATAATTAGTTCGTATGCACTGGCTAGTTCGACGATTATACGTTTATAATAACAATGCGATCATCGCCAAAAATGAGTAGTTGAGTGCACCGGTACTCACCAGAACTTTGATTTTGCACGGACCTCATTGGTTGCCCAAAGCTTCATGCGGTAGATCTTCGGGTGTTCATCGGTCTCCGATGGGAGAGCTCTACCCACCACCTGGTACTGATGAAACTGCAAACAGAACAAAAACAAAGCTAGTATTAACAACTGTACCGTAAGAAATGGGAAAAGAAGAGCAAGTTTAAGAGCTTACTCTGTAGGTCACCATTTTCAGTGCGGTCCTCTTTCTCTCTCTCCCCCTCTCTCCCTGTCAAGCTGCTCGGTGGCCGTCTGTAGCGATGGAGGATAAAGGATTAGGGTTTTTGTTTGGAAATTTAGAGAAAACCATCGTTATCTGGGCTAGAAAATGGGCCAGCCCAGACTTGGATGCAACTTTTATAAAATATGGCCCAATTAATAGATTTATGAAAATATGGCCCAATAGATTTATGAAAGGAGAAGTCCAGTAAGCAGTCCTGCATATCCTTGATGTGATTTTCCTTTTGACGAATTTTCACAAATAGCTACTAATAAAAATCTTAATTATGCTTAGGGGTGTAAAAATTGAACCGATCGATAAATTGAATCGATAAAAATGTTATTGGGTTATTAGGTTATCGGGTTTTTAATGGTTTTGAAAAAAAAAATTATTGGGTTATCGATTCGATATCGGTTTTTACTATTGAGTTATTGGGTAAATCGATAACCCAATAAGATTATAATAATTTACTATTTTACCCCTCCATAAATATTAAATATTAGTATTTAATAGTAGTAGGACACCTATTTTAATTTTTACCGTACTTAAGTAATTAGTTACCCACTTTAGTATTTAGTTTTACTCTTTCGTACTCCATCTATTTTTATTAATGCAAATTCTCATTATCATACTTATCGGGTAAACTGAAAATTGAACCGTTAAGGACTTAGAACCGATAAATCGAAAACCGATAAAAATTATCTTATTGAGTTGTTATTGGTTTAGCATATTTAAAAACTCAAAACCGATAATATTTAAAACCGAACCGACCGATACACACCCCTAAATTTATGCTTCTTAGTTACAGTTTACCTAATTACGCTCAGTAGCTATAGTTTTAGGGTATTTCCATTTGTATGTTTGGCTGTCAATATACAAACAAGATCAGTATATAAAATATTTTGTATTTATATATTTAGGAAATTTTTAGAACTTATGAAAATCAAATGTATCAGCATGATAATTATATATAAGCTAGGGCTTGCGTAATCAAATTATGAATTTATATAATTAGAAAAAATTCAGATTTATAATATTAGGAATTGAATTATACAAATTTTGAATTTATACAATTGGGAGCTCAATTATATAAATTATGGACGTGGGCAATGTAATTATGATGTAAAATTCATGGCGAATGAAAATTTAATCAAACACTAGTTATGCTAACTAAATAACTAGCATATCTTTGTTTATCCGTGTAATTTATTCTTCTCCTTTTTTTTAGTGTGCTTAGTACTAAGGATTTTCAATTTTCTCATATTTTGTTGGTTTAAATTTTTTGAAAAATGTCTTTCAAATCAACTTTTTTCTTTTCAAATTTAAGAAAAATAATTTACCTTTAAAAAGTAAGAATAACATTTCTCAAAACTCTTTTTCAACCTCACACCTCAACTTTCTACCCTAGCTCAAGCTTAATGAACTGATTCTCAATACAAATTTGGAACCCAACCTCAATTTGAGATTCAATTCCTAACTTTCGGGTTGGGTTAGGATTGAATCCTGATTTGAGTGTTGCATTCGAATCTTGAATCAATTGTCGGAGTCGAGGGTTAGGGTCGGATCCTGATTCAAAAGTCGAGTGTTGGGGTCAAGTCTCAATTTGAAAGTCAAATCTCATGTTAAATTTTAATTTGAAAGTTGAGTCTTGGATCAAAATTAAAATTGGTGAGGTATCTCAATTCGAAAGCCAAATCCCACATAAAATGTTAGAGTCAAATCTTGAGTTGAAAGTCAGATTCTGATACGAATGTCTAGTTTTGAATAGTAATAAAGGTTGAGTCTCAACTCTAGTATTAGGGTCGGATCTCAAATGGATCATCAGAGTCAAATTTCAATCAAGAAGTCAAGTCTCAATTTGAAAGTCAAAGTTCAAATTGAGAATTATTGTCAAGTTCCCATTCAGAAGTTAGGTCCTAGTTTAGAAGTTGAGCCTCGTGTTAGAAGTTAAAGTTAGGTCTCATATTAAATGTTAGGGTTGAGTTGGATCTCAGACCAGGTGTCAGGTTCGAATCTCAAATCAATCATCAGGTATAAGTGTCAAAGATGGATCTCAATAAAAATCAGGTGTAAGGGTAGAATCTTGATTCAAAAAATAATTTATAAGTCAAAAGTTGATGTTGGATCCTGAATAAGGCCCTGGTTAGAAAGTGGTGTCTCAACTCGAGTGTTAGGTCTCGAGTCAAAATAAAATGTTAGATCAGTCATCAAGGTATAGTATCAATGTTGAGTCAGGATCAGGTCTAGTTTGAGTATCCGATCTTAGATTAGGAGTAGGAGTTAGATTTCAATCAATTGCTGGGATCAAATCTCAAATCGATTATTATGATTATGGCCAAGTGCCAAGTTTGGGTATCGAGGTTAGGTACTAATTTAAATATTAGGTCTTGAATTGAAATCGAGGTCAAGTCCTAAATCGGGACTTGGAATTGAATCCCGAATCGATCATCAGGTTCGTGTCTCAATTTGAATGTTAAGGTTAGTCTCGTATCGAGGGTCAGAATTAGGTTTTGGTTGAATGCCAAGGTTGAATCCCAAATCTGTCACGACCCAAGCCTAGGGCCTAGACGTGACCGGCGAGTGGAAAACCCGAAGGAACCCCAAACAAGCCTCATAGCATATCATTACACATCTTTGGTCACGGAAGCATTTGAAATGACAA
>JBCEWC010021866.1:0-10272 GCA_038996855.1 Solanum aculeatissimum | reverse complement strand
ATACTTGAACAATTAGCAATCCCCAAAATACCTAAAAATCTAGGTATAGTATCAACACTGAACTTGTGATTTTCATTATCAAAAACGTATTCACAAAGCCTAATCTCTCGGGCTGTAGATTTGGATCGGCCCACCATAGAGATTAGGCTCGGCCCCGGATCAAAGCCCAGTTCCCGGCCTAAATCAAAGATCCGACCCGAGATATAACCTCCATCAGTCGGGAATCCAAAATTGAAGTCGGCTTAATAACAGCAAAGGAAGACTGTAATCATCGATCAATTACTCCATTCTCTGAGCTGGGATTACAAGGGAGACTCATCTTCTCCGTTATCAATGGAATCCTCAGAGAATACGGAAGAGGAAATGGTAGCTAACGTGAGTTTTTTTCCCATCTATCACTCTCTATATGAATTGGTTTATGATCACTTAAAATCAGTTAATTAGGTTACTGTTCCTTACTGTTGTTCTTCTAATGTCCTACTTGGTGGATTCTCAATCCGAAATTACTTGAGAAACCCCACTCACGATATTTACTTCCCAATTTTATCAGTAAGGCACTCAAAAAGTGTTAGTCATTTGATTGGGAATTTGGGATCTTTACATGATCGTTTTAAAATTCTAATCTTTACTTCCTTGAAGAATTTAACATTCCATTTAACTGTTGTAATTGTCTTTCATGTTATTCCTGTCACCTGTCAATGCTGTTTATTTACTTATAACTCAGCTTACCGGTGCAAAGTATAGCCAGTCCCAAATCTCATAAAGGGAAAGTGTTCATATTGGTCGTACAACTAGCTAAACTATGAAGTGTCTATTTGTATGTGAGGCTAATCAGTTGGGAATTAAGCTAAAATGTTGAAACTGTCGGACTACTTTATTTGAGTTATTTCAGTGTTGCTTAGCAAAACTTATCTGTTTGACGTTTTTATTTATATCTCTATGTATATCTTTTTTTTTTCCAGAGATCTCAGAAAATGGCAGGAACTGTAAATTGGGGCACTGCTACTGTAATTGGGGTATTTGCTGGCCTCTTTTATGGAGGTAGCAAGGAGGCTGCTGCTTCTGTTGTTAGTATCCCTTCCCTATGTAACTATTATGTTGCGTTTACCGATTTCCTGAACTTGCTTTTTGACTTAGGAAGCTAGATTGGAGAGAGGAAATGCTAATTGTGAAGCTTTGGACAGTTGGAATGTTACATTGTCTAAACAGTAAATGGGATTTCAAACTACAAATTTTGGAGTTAAGAATAAATTTTGAAATTTAAAGAAAAAACAGAAGAAAACTTATGGTTTCCTTAAATCTGCCAGAACTTATGACATCATTAACCTTGTATGTTTGTATCCTCTTACTATTGTGGCTGTATAAGGTAGATCCCCTTTTGAAGAAAATTTGATTTCCTGCTGCAAGTTTCCAGAGGTCTGGAGGAAAGCTGCAACTAATAGGATTTCCCTATCCCTTCTAAAAAGGAACAGCATGAAATTCTTTTCTTTCTGGGTGGACTAATATTCATGGGGCTTTCTCCTCTTTTAACAGAGTAAGGATGCAGAGGTGATGTTAAAGCTTGGGAGCACACCAGATAAGCGTGAACAGTATAGGCTCATGCGAGATGCTATGGAAAAAAGATTTATACGAGTTACTCGTGGCTCAATAGTTGGTGGAATACGCCTTGGAATGTTTACTGCTGCTTTTTATGGATTACAGAATCTGCTTGCTGAAAAGCGTGGGGTGCATGATGTTTATAATGTTGTTGGAGCTGGTTCTGCTACAGCTGCAACATTTGGTCTAATTAGTAAGTGCAAAGTTTGGGCATTGGAACCTCTATTAGCTTCTCTCCTCCCCCACTCACACTTCTTCTTTTTTTTAATGGTTCCAGTGCCAGGATCACTCCAATGGCGTGCAAGAAATGTGATGTTGGGTTCTGCTTTGGGTGCTGCAGTTTGCTTCCCTCTTGGTAATAGAATGTGACCTGCTTACTAATACCAGTATATTAAATTGCTCTGTACTTGCTCAAAGTTCTTAACCTCATGGTATTGCTAATGCTACTAAAACTTATAAATTAGTAAATTCTAAGAAATAAATTAGTAACTTCAGTTAATTGTTGATGATTTAACTTATCATCTCTGCTAAGGCAACCTGGTTTATACTTTCAATTAATGTGGATTTCATGCACTTATGTATTCCTTAGCACTATCCTCGTAGTTTCTTGTTATTCTGTTTTGGTTATCACATGTACTTGGTGTGTGCATGTGTGCGTCGATTATCACAATATTTTGGTGTCATTACTGTTCTTTCCTCTATATGTTGTGTATTGCTCATCATTTCACATTATTTTTTTGTTGCTACTGCTCTCATTTCTGCATTTCCTTTTCATAACTGCTTGGATATGCTTTATTTTAAGCCAGGGGTTAGGGATAATGTTTCTGTATACTCTACCCTCCCCAGACCCCACTCTGGTTCATTGTTTTTGTTGATGTATTCCTTAAGCATGAAGAATCATGTGAAGTAGGGACAAACCTGCTGGTGGTCTGTGTTGTTTCATTAGTAATAATAAACTTACAGGCTACAGCTTTACTAAAAAGGTTTGCTTTAACAGGGTGGCTTCATTTGAAGCTTGTAGAGAAAGCCAATGAAGGGACTGGGACAACTGATGGCGCTGATGTGAAGGGGGGTGTAGGTGCTGCAATAGAAAGACTTGAAGGGCATTTGAATAAATAGATTTAGGTGATGTTAAAGCCACATGAACCAGAATCTGATCTTTTCTTGACCTCTATGATGGTGATATTAACAAAAGAAGTTGATGCCAGAGGCAAGATGAAAACAGAAGGGGTTTGAATCAGATATCTAGTCTAGTTCCCTCTTCCCCTGCTCTGTTCCCTGTCACAGAGCTGTAAAGCTCGCTAACTTGGCCTCATGTTTCTTGTTCGGAGTGGAATCCTCCCTGTATTACATTATAGGATTGTTTTGATAGCTTGTGCTCTTCATAAATACATGAAAAGAGCGTGGACCAATGTTTTGACGTTACAAAAATAACCAAAAACATGAAGCATCTTTTGTCGAGGATTAAGGTATGTTGATTTTGCATGATTCTTTTGGCCATTATCGGCGTACCTCCAGTTGGAATGATTTGTGTTTGTGAAAGAATCCCAGTAAAACGAGCAAAAGACTAACTGTGCATTGGCTCTTCTAAGATGCTCAATTTTGTATAGTAAACTATCTGTTCAATTGTCACATTTTATCTGAAAGGGGTTAAATTATGAAGCGTAACTCCACCCCCATTGATTAGTAGAAATGAACAAATTATTTCTTTCATTTCAACAACTTTTCCTTTCTTTGGTCCAAAAATCTAATACTATCATTTTGACTGCAAAACTTTTGACTTTCAACAATTCAAGCTAATACCTACTTCTTTGATTAGTTTTTATTGTATGAAACATGATAAATTTACAGGAAAAATTATCTAAATACGCAATTTATTTAGTCATATGTCTAAAATTTCCTATCTTGAAAAAATTACAAAAATCTTAATACATCCAAAATATGAGAATTTGAATGACATCCAAAATTGCGACACGATGTATAGCAATTATAAATTTAAGGGATTTTTTGTAAATCGAAAAAAAGTAAGCTTAATTCTTAAGACTGAGATTTGTGTAAAATTACCAAATTTATAACCCCCCCTGTTCACATTTTTAAAACTTTTAGATGCTCGAGACCATCAAATTGCTATTTAAAAAATACATTGAGTGTAATGAAGTTTCCTATCATGTGAAGACACTGATTATCAAAAATAATACATTACATCCGATTGAAGTTTCCTATCATGTGAAATAACACTCATTTTTCTCAACCAAATTGGCCTGGTAATGACATTTACTTCCTGCAATGCCAAAGTTGTGTAACAATGATGCCACCAATATTTCTCCTAGGAACTCCGAGTCGTGTCCACAGTGGAAATATCATTCTGGTATGTGGAAGCAGCTCTGAACAGTTCACAACTCTGACTGAGAATCGATGCAGAAACCATCCGGTGCCAAAAATGTTAATCACAATTTGATTGAATGAGGCATGGGAGCTCCACTCTGGTTCAGTTTTAGCGCACATTATGACTTATCATTACCTGTAAAGCACAACAGAGTTCAGTAATTGAAATCCATTAAGGGAAGACGTCAGAGATAACAATAAAGACAACTTACCCTCAACACCATTAGACGATGTATTTTCTGGTGCCAGCTTTACCGCCCTTTTTGCTGACTCAGCTACAAAACAATTACCCAACCATCAATTTTTTTGCACAGTAAACCATGGAAAGAGTCCTGGCAGCACATCATTACTAAAGAACTCACCTTTAAATTTCCTTTTCTTCTTCGCCCTCCTCCGTTTTCTCTCTGCTTGTGTCAACTCTATTTCTTCTTTAATATCTCCTTTACCAGTAAATACTTCTTCGGGAGCCAGCATAGCTGCATCAGAGACCGCTATAGGTGCAATCTACAGTGGAACAATAATATGAGCAAATATGCTTGAGCAACAACGAATTTATGCAAGTATAATAAGTTAATTGAAGATAAGAAGTGTCTACTTATCCAGGTCAACTCACCTCTTCCATTGCAAGTGCAGGGACATTTGCTTGTATAGACATATCTTCTATGACCTAACCAAGTTGAGTCATGGAGAAGTAACATGAAACAAACCGTTTTAAGATGGGAAGAATATCACTAATGTACATTGTTATAGCCATACCGGTTTTGGAGTGAAGTGGAAATGAGACAAAGCATCCAACTTCAAGCACAGTTTCTTAAACAGCTTAGTGGCCTGTGTTGACATTCAAAATAAAGCATACTCAAAAAAGGTGCAATCAAGCAAAGCAATTAAGACCCGATTCATCCTTTCTTCCTCCCCTTCACATGCTGTAATTCATTAGTTTGTTAACGTATTTACCCAACAATTACATTCCGTTAGATTGCTCATAACATTCGAACAGCAATAACATATTTCAGGCTAAGGTTACATACAGGTATGTAAGATGAGGCAAATAAAAGGGGCCAATGACAAAGTTAAGAAGAACAAGAACCACTCCTCCTGCTATAAAGAAGAGGGCTGGATTGTAGGCAAGTGATCAAACACCTCTTTTTTCTGCTCATCTGAGAAGGATAATGCTGTTGACACAAGGCCAGTCTTCTGGACATATTCCTCCTGCAAAAATATGTAATAAAGGGCAAATAAGATGGCAGATTTCCTTTAGGAAGTTCGTGAATGGAGCATATAGAATACACATATTTACAGCAGTAGTTGCTGCCAAAAAGTATCGATCTCCTCGAGTAACATGAATACAGGAGCACTAACCTCATAAATTTCAGCAAGTCCCCTTTTGCTTTTATTGTCATCCTGCATATTGATAAATCAAAAGTAAACATCAATTTCGTTAATAACTGCTATCAATTTGAAATTAGTATAGAATCTATTTGTTTGGAAAAGTATACATTTTTACAAATAGAAACAGTAATTACCAGTTCTTTTGTTTCTCGTGGTGCTCTGGATGGTAAGCTAAGAGGCCTCTGAACATCGTCAAATCGGCCCTAGATATCACAAGCTGGGGTCAGTTTCTGGTTATACCTTGTTTCATGCACACTCAAATGTTGGTTAGGACGGCAGGGGAAGAAAAGGAACAGATATAGCAGTAGCAAAAGAACAAAGAAATAAAGAGATTCTTTTCTAGGCTTACATCTGTGAGGAGTTTCTATAATTTAATGTATACAAGCAAAAACAAAAAGAGAATAAAAAGGTGCAAACTGTAACCCATCCCCACCCCCCCAAAAACCCACTTTTATGAACAAAGACAATTTCCAACCAGAGAAAAACAGTTTGCTGCTAGGATTCACAGCAGTGCACTCCAACTTAAAAAGTAGCAAAACCACCCATTTGTTTTATTTGCTCAACTATGTTCAGATTCAGATTGAAATTAATTCTAAGCTTCTTTTAATTTGTTACATCTATGTTCAGATTCAGGGTAAACTAAAACTAACTTCTTAGTTTTTCTTATTCCCCGTGTCCTCCTATTTTCCTCTCTCCTTCTTTCTTCCTTTTCCTATTTTCAGTGTTCTTTTTATTCTCTGCCACATCCCTATCAGAAAAAAGTTCACAGATGAGAGTGAAAATCTTGAGTGAAGGGTGACCATGGGGGGAGAGGAGTGGGAAATTGTAAAAATAACTAAAGAAGGTTAATTTGATAGTTTATCCTCAATTTTAGCAAATATAGTGACAACAATTAACGAAAAGGAATATCGCTACACTTTCAAAAGTTTAAAATATGAAAATAACAAAATTTAGTGCAGCCAAAAAACTTATTTAAAGTGAGGTGCTTTTGAAATCTAAAAACATCAAAACAAAAACCAACAAAAGAAAAAAAATTAACTTAGCATTTTACTCCTTCAAACAGCTATTGCAATTTGGAAATGTTTGATTCATCTCATGTAATATCAGGGAAAAAAGTTAATGACAGGTATACTATCATCCAAGAAGTGGACTGAGAGTGTTGTTTGCCTAAACTAGACTATCATGTTTAAAAAATCTGTTAAAATAAAGAGAAAATACTTCTTGCGGTACAGTGCCAATAAAGAAAGTGAATCTTCTAACTTGAGCTTCAAGAGAGGGGTGGGCAAGCAATGGCATAGATTTCTCTGAACACAATACAGTTTCTTAACCTCAGCTATATACTATTTTATATTTCTAGAATTGACATATCCTCCCATTTCCAAATGTTTCAAGCATGCCCGTGTCCTTTGAATAGGATACCACTAAACTACACAAATCTTCTTCTAGATGAAATGCAAAAATTCCTCGACTCTTAAGAGAAAATTGGAGAAGGAAAGAGAAACCACACAATTTCCTTAGAGTCAATAACCTAGAAACAGATGCCATGGTGGGTGAGAGAAAATGGAATGTCTCTACTCTTTCGACTTCTACCTACTTTTTGTCATCTTTTTATTATTTTTAGGTGAGCAGAGACATGCCAGAAAAGACAAATTTTATATGCTAAGCTCATAGAGAACCACTTTAACATGTAACCAAACCAAATGGGACTTTTTAAGCCGCAGCAGAAATTATTGCAAATATTTGAACCTCGGAACTAAGTGAAGTTACTGCTAAAACATCTTTTTATTCTATTTTTTTGGGATAACTTTATTGTTAACAATATCTTATCATTAAGGAATAAAAAGTTCATTTACTAGAAAGAGTATAGCAGGAAATATTGGGCCCATGGTGTCCACTAGAGAGAGAGCAAGAATGTTAAGGATCATGAAAACAAATAGTTCCAATTACTTCGATTAAAGAGAAGGCACAGCTTTATCCACCAACCACTGTGATGATAACTTGATCTAGAAGAACCACCATTAACTCTTGATTAAATACATTGAATCTTCAAACAAAACCCTCGCCCCTCAAAAAGAAATATCTTCTAGAACATAACCACTTTCTATAGCTATATTGAAAGCAAAAATTTTGTTGAAATGTGTTGAGAATATAATTAACTAGATAAAAATGTGCTCTGCCTAACAACTTAAAACTTTCAAATGAGATGGGCACGCGCTTCAACATGGTATCAAAGCAAAGCAGAGGTCCTGGGATTGAATCTCACTGCCATCCATTATCAAAAAGAATTTCCACATGCTTGGCCATGAAAAAAGAATCAGGCCCGTGCGTGAGGGGATGTATTGAGAATACAATAAACTACATAAAAGTGTGTTCTCTCCAACAGCTTAAGTTTTTATATAAGATAGTCACACACTTCAACAAAATGTTACACACTTTTCAAGTGTATTTTATAAAAAGAGTCCAGCGTTGTAGTTGAATGCACGTACCATCTCTACATTTGAGTCAGATTCGCCAAGAAGTCACTAGCAAACACTTCTCTAAAGAATAATTCCATCCCACTTCATAAAAAGGAAAAAAATACTTCCATTGCATATGAAGAATTCCCCAAATTTAGTAGCAAGGAACTAACTTATTATTAACGTTTGCACCTTCTAAAGAAAAAAAAAGACTTAGATATTAGCAGCATAGCGATAAAAGAAGAATATTCACCTCAATAATACGTTTCTGAATCATTTCTTCAAGTGTTGCAGTAACCTCTTCAGTGATTACAGGAGCAGGTCTCACATTGTGCTCAAAATCCAGATCAACTTCCAATGCACTATTCTTTGGCCTTCTTGCAGCAGTTACCTGCCAATAGAGATTGTTCAACTTCAAACATACAGAACTGAAGATGCCATATATGGTACACATAGCTAATACATGTTGATGAATGAGTGATAGGGAAAAATAAAGGAACAGGGAACAACTGGAAAGCAAAAGATTTATGAAGATAGTAAGTAGCATCTACAATGAGAGAAAAGAATATTGTGAAATTAGCACAAAGCGTGCGCGAGAATAACTGAGTTTCAATTTTCATCTTGGATCTGGGCTTGTGTATTCATGTACAGGTGTTTCTTCCAAGAAAATATCTAAAAAATGAGGGAATTATGAAAGAGAGATCTTACTTCTCCTTGCATAGTCCAGGACTTCTCTTCCAAGTTTGCTTTCTCCATATCCTCAATTTTAGATCGGAGTTTTTCAAGCTCCTTTTCATGGGTAGAAAGGCTTCGCTTCTTCTAGAACAGAAGAAGAAAATAAATTAGACAGTGAAACATGTATAGATCACTTACTCAGTCATCTTCATACACTTGACAACTGAAAGGATGGAAAGTACACTACCTGTTTGTCATCATTAGCATCAATCATGTCAGCATCGGTTCCCAGGTCATCTGATAGATCCGATGATTTAACATTTTTCTTCTGTCCAGTACCCTTTTTTGAACCAAAGAAGTCCTCATATCTGTGTATCATCGAGAAAAGTTTGAGTAAATTCATGTTACTTTCTAAAAAAAAAAAATTTGAACAAATTAGAAAACAAATTAGAAGTGTGTCAATGTTTCAGGTAACATAGTTCAAAACCTCATTGTCATGTATAATGTGATTGACATTACATGTAGAGGGGTGAAAATAGTGAGAGAAAAATGTCATGGGACAAGTGCAAGGCGTCTTTACTATTAAGCTAAGAACAGCAAATATGGAATGTTATTCTGCAAGTTTCAGCCCATTTAGTACTGGAGATACATAAATAACACTTTGAAACTTAGCTAAATGGTTGTATCATCAACGACAGCTGATTAGTACCTGCAGTGAAATATAGAGGGAGAAAGAAAGCACAGGCTCCTCTGTTATTATAGCAAATCAGGGAGCATCTTCATCCGAAATCACTAATCTAGAACTAGTTAACTGTCACAATGACATAATATAGATTACAGTTGCCTGCGAGGCAGAAAGAACACCCTGCAACCGCAAGGAAAATTCTGAATGACTACACAAAGACTATGTTAGAGCTTCATCAGAGAACCTAATCACATAATATTATCCTGTCCTTCTCAGTTTACGGCAATATGGAAAATGACACTCAATCACCCTTCACAACCAAATCTATTCTGCCTAATTGACATCAACGACACTACCTAATGGACAATAAGCACCTCAAGTCTTGAAAATAACCAGAAAATTTTAAAGTGTCATTTTGTCAAATAGATTGAGACATCTATTATTTTCTGCTTTTGGGACTGATATATTTGAGCTGAAGGTATTTCGGAAATAACCTCTCTATCTCTAGAGTACACTCTACCCTCCCCAAACCCCACTTGTTGGATTTCACTGGGTATGTTGTTGTATTGAGAAATATTGTTTTTCTATCCCCTTGAAATCATTGAGCTAAGACCAAAACTGCCAATTTTTTAATATTTTTTTTTGAGAAGGTCAAAACTGTCAATCCTTCTCAAACCTTGAAGCTAATTTATGCTTTATTTGTCATAGAACACTAAAAGGATTACTAAGTACATGCAGAAAAAGACATACCTGGCAGTTTCCGTACCTCCATTTTCATCATCTTCATCATCTCCGAGGCCCATAAATCCAAGCTGCAAAAATAAGATAATGGAAAAAATGAATGCTTTAACAAAAAAGCAAAAATCTCCAGTGTAATATCCCTAATTAATAAGTAGGGGCATAGTTGTCTTTTCCCAAAATAGAATAAAAATTTTAAAAAAAAAAAAGAATTGAAAGGGTTGAAAGCCCCAAATAATAAGGGGCAGCAAGCTGCCAGTTCCTAATTAACAGGAACGAAGGTGAGGAAACAGAGGGCATCGGGAACCAAGGAAGAAAAAAATAAATTAAGAGAGCAAAGGAGAAAAA
>JBCEWC010021865.1:0-10272 GCA_038996855.1 Solanum aculeatissimum | reverse complement strand
TTATTTTTAATCCTTCATGATTTTCATATGTTTTTTCATCTACTGCAAATTCTTCTTTATTCATTGTGGAATTTGTGCATAATCATTTATATTATGTTTTTTATATATTCAATGTTTTCTATCTGGGTTTTTAAAATTTTTATTACCTTTTTCTGAGATTCTATTGAATTTTTACATACTCCGGTAATTATGTTGTATTTTAGTCTAGATTTTCTGTGTGTTAGCTCTTGTCTTAATTCTTTGATTTTTTGTCTGAGTTCTTTATGGTATTCTTTATTATTCATATTATACCGTAGATTTCATATCTTTGTTGTAACTGATTTACGTATTTATATTCTAGTAGTGATATTTCTGAAATTATTTTGTCTAATTGGTACATATTCATTTTTGTTTTATTTACTTCTTTATATACCAGATATAAATTAACTCCATCATTTTTGCCTCTCTCAATTCAATAGGGAAGAAACAGTTGAGGAAGGTGGCCTTAAATTCCTCCCATAGGATGGGATCATTGTCCTTCCTCTGCAAGGCCCTTAAGTTGGTAGGTCACAAGTTCCGCCTTATCTTCCAAACTCACCCCCATAATAGCAAGTACTTTATACATCTCATCAATGAATTCTTGGAGGTCCTCTTCTATTTTGGAGCCATAGAACTCTGTAGGGTTCATCATTGTAAAATCCCTAACTCTTGAAGCCGGGGTGGGAGTGTGAGGATCTTGGGCTCCTTGGTTCAATTTGTTGGTCACGGCTTGTGCCAACAGAGCTATGGCATTCTGGTATTCAACGTGCATGATCCCCTCTTCTCCTTGGGGAGCTTGAGGAACCGGAGGAGCCGGATCACCCTCGGGTGTAGGAGCTCTTTGTGGAATTTTTCGTGGTGGCATGATCTAAATGAGCAAAAGATCATCCATTAGCTAAAGGGAATCTTAATTTAATTCTATAGCACAACTTAGATTATGAAGAAGTGAACCATTTCCTAAAATGTCTCATAGCCTACTGTTCATAGTTGTGGCGTGCTTCACAACCATGAACAAGACTCTACTTGATGCGGTGTGTTAAATTTTTTAGGACTATTTGCAAACCTAGTGCTCTGATACCAAGCTTGTCATGACCCAAGCCTAGCGCCTAGACATGACACAGAAAATGGGAAACCCAAAGGCAACCCAAACATGCCTCTTAACATATCATTTGCACATCCTTGGTTGCGGAAGCGTAATTAAAAAATCAAGCATGTAGCAAAGAATTATAGGGGAAGCGGGACTTTGGGACTCAAGCTATGGGGATGTTTTAGGGAAGAGGATTTGCATGAATCACATAACAAATAAAGTCTAAGAGGTGGGAAAGTATGAATCTCGATATGGGTATGTTACCTGGACATGTGACTTCCATCACATTATCAACAAATATCAACACATAGAAGGGAATAGGGACTAAGGGGAAATCTTTCATAATCTCATAAACAAAATTGGAGTCAAGCCCAATACATACATTTTCATATCCAAAGACACCTCTAAGGCGAATGGAATGGGGGCCAAGATATCTCCCCGCTCACGCTCAAATGATAAGTATCCAAAATTATACAAGTCTTAATTAAAGAATGAAAGTAAAGTGGATATTGTCTCCTGAGTGGAGGACTCACCAATAAAAGTCTTCAAATGATCTATCTAACCACGTGGAGCGAAGGATGAGTAGGAGATCTGGTCCCTACATGGTTAGATCATATAGGAAAATGAAATATGTGTTAGTACTTAGAATGTACTAAGTATTTGGGGTTCAACACAACAATGAAACATAAACCACAGTTAAACAATATGCATATTCATAGCGAATGGATATAAGCTCAATATGACATAAATGATTAATTCCTTAGTCAAAACATACATGGGAATATCCAAAGCATAAATCATATCATACATAGATGGGAAAGGACCATAACCAATAATTATGACTAAGCGAGCTACTATTTGGAATCCCAGTGTTCACTCTACACCAAATAAAGGAGTGGTTACTTTGTCGGGGTAAACCAAACACTCACCTTACAGGAGCATCCCCATTTTGGAAAAGTGCCTCACAAATACCATATGGAACAACATCCTTTTTGGTTACCTTACGGGAACTTCCCCATTTTGGTATATTACAAAATAAGAGTCTTATGGGAACATCACCATTTTCAAATAATAGAATGTAGAAGCCTTACGAGAAACCCACCCTTTTCGGATAATAAGTGCCATATACCTTACGGGAACTCCCCCTTTTCGGTTAGTCATCTCACAAGCAATTCACAACCTATGGTGGCAACATAGTTATAGGACAATGGCTACCTACAAAGGTCCACTCGGTGCTAGATCACAATACCAAGGAATATTCAAATCATATTTATAGCAATAATATGTGAAGCATCATAATGTCATAATATTTTCATAGAGTAGCTCATAAAAACCAAAGCTTCATAATATAAACGAAAAGGCTTCATATTATTCTTAACATTCATAACATTTTCGTGAGCTCATAGCATGCTTTAATAGCCCTTTAACATTTTCAATATTCTCAATTCACATGTCTTACAATGAGACTTTCATCAACATAAAAGCTTGTTACGTGACTTGATCAAAATAAGGTGGGTATATGTACATAGGCATAAAACCATGCATTTCAAGAGTATAAGACATGGAAAAAGAAAAATCAATTTATTTGAAAGTCATTCAAATCAACCCATCAATATTATAGTAAAAACCCAATTTTTGGTATCATGAAATCCAATCCAAATTTACAAGTTCTTCCATAGCTTTTCATGGCATTATAGAGTACATAGCTTTTACATCATAGAATCCATCATATTATCAACCCCAATGAGTGCTAATGTATAATCACATCAATACTTAGAGAATTAAAACATAAATAGTGTTCATAATGCATAATAAGAGTTACCCATAAGGTATTAAATCTTAAAATCATGAATTTGAAAGAAGAGAGGGATTGGCTTCATGGGTGAAAGAATCCCCATGAATGAAGCCCACATGCCTTTGACTTGGAAACTTCTAGAATAAAACTTGAGAGCTTCACTTGAGTTCTTGTAATCCAAACTGAGTCTTGAAAAATCTTGAATTTAGGTCAGGGAATTATGAGGAAATTTTGAGGATTTTTGGAGAGTTTAGAGTGTTCTAGGGTTTGGAAATAGCTGAAAAATGTGAGTCTCCCGTATATATAGGTATTGGGTTATTACCCAAATACCCTGAAAAATGTCACACCTTTCTGGTTAAGCTCAAATCACCTAAAAAATAATTTTTCTCTATGGGTCATCTAAAAATCAAAGACCACTCCTTTTCTACACAATTTTGCCCCTAATATGAAGCCAAATTTGCGAAATCATGCACTGATTTTGAGATATTCAAGAAATACGCTATAGGGCACTTTTTAGAGACGCGTGAGAGGTGTTACATATTATATGGTCCATTCTCATGATGAGACAATGTTCAATAACAAGGATAAGGTAATAGGACCTTTAAATGATTTCTAAGTTTGATATAGGGTATATCAAATAATGTGTCTATAGGATAACAGATTTAGGAATCACCTATGTAAGTGTGAAGTGTAAGCCGCTTCAAGGAGAGTCCAGTGAGGCTAGTTCTCTATGCGCTTCTGAACCAGAAAGTGTTCATGAATGAAACGAACAAAACAATGAGAACTAAAAATAGTTAAAGGATTGATTATGTGACTTGTGTTGTCTAGATATACGACAAAGTTCTACGATTTTAAGATATCAAATCTACAGATTGACCGAGTATATCTGATATGTGTTCACTATAAAAAATTCTTAGGGAAATCTACTTATCCAAATCCAATTAATAATTAATTACAGATCACACAAGTTTTTCATGCATATTTTTTAAACAATAGTCATTCTCCATTCATGTGGGGGATTGTTGGGTTCAAGTAATTAAGGTCTAAATCGGGAAATGAGATTTGAAAAAATAAAGAAACGTGAAGGAACCAAGAATCAAGTAGAGGAAAAATAAAAGTCATTTCTCTCTCATTGGTAGATTAGTGGAAAAGTTTTGTCCTTATATTAGAAAAAACTTTCTCTAACTCTTAAAGAGTCAAGTAAAGGGGACCTCTTCATGTCATTGTCGTCGTTGCTCGCTCGGCTACAGTTTTGACAAATGGTCATGTCTGTTCAGAACAGATAATACTATTTTGAACAGGTGAATATGCACCCATTACAGACTATAAATACAAAGGTTTCCTTTCAATTTTTGTTATTGATTTTTTCTTCTCTTCTGCGTACATTTTCATACACAAAAAATAAGTATGTGGCTGAATCTGTTGTTGTTTTATACGTTCATTGAAGTTACAAAAGTTTGAGGTAACACTACTTTTGTAATAGTTATATGTTTTATCTTGGGAGGAAATAATTGAAAACCTCGATTATAGTAAAGGGATTAAATTTCTTAAGAACACAATGAATTATGTGGACTCAGATATTTTGATTTTAATTTTGTTTTGTTTCTATACTGATGAGTGTGTAACTGACATTCATTTCTTTTTCTTTTCTTATGATTTTGTGTTGTTAATTTGATAACATTAGTCAAATTATGATTTGAATGGTGCATGTTTCAGGTACATATGGTTTAGATTTAGCTTTACTGGAAAGAATTTAAGAAGAAACTGATTTGGAGCAAAGAGGAGCTGAATTGGAGAAAATATGTGCTTGGCAGCATTTACACTATGTGAATACAACCTTTTGGTCTGCGAACATGGAGCAGTGGAGCACAAATAGGCGCGTACACTCCGCGATCACAGAATGCTTAGGAACGAACGCAGAGGTTAATGAAGTGTTGACTTCTGTGAACGCAGTAAAAGCTCCACAAATGCGAAGTCCTTTGGCGGCCAACATCAGGGCAATTCAGAAAATTCATCATTTCAGTCCCAAATAAAAATATACATGCACTCCCCGCCCTTGTTCTTCAGACTGGGATACTTTGAATATGAAAACCATTGTTCATACAACTTTAAAAAGAAAAAACTAACCTTAGTGTAGATTTTAATTTAGTGTGAAGATTTAGAGCAAGTTTTCTACAAATTCTTGAGCGAATTAAAGAGTGTGGGCTTCCATTGTAAAATCGTTCACTCATTCTTTCTCTCCTTGTTCTTGAATGCATAATTTGTAGATATAATTGAGTTTGGATATTAATATGTTTATGGGTCTTCATTATTTCTCTTGCTTTCATGCTTAGTTGATGATTTACTAGCAAAATCAAGAGGGTTTCTCCCAAATTACTTTAACTTGATTAAAATGTTTTATGGGTTCATGCCTACCTTCATGTTTAACTTGTGATTTGAGGTTGCAAACATGAATTTATCTTAGATATTCAATTATTGTAGTAACTTGAATAGTTGAAGTGGAGGTGTGGTTACAAGCATCCTAGCCTACCCATAGAGTTAATTTGATTCTAAGTGTGATCGATCGATTGGATTTTGGTTGATTTTCGTATCCCCTATCCTTGCTCCCATGCTTGATCAATCCTTGCCCTATTTTCCCTTTCTTATTTGGAGTAGTTGTTAGCTTGGTTATCATGACTCGAGAGTAGGGCCTAGATGTGATATGGAGAAGGAGAACCCAAAAGTCCTTGATCAAGTCATCATAACATCATCACACACATCATCGGTTCAGAAGCGCGTATATTTAACAAATAGCACATAAGTCTAGGGGATTCCAGGGCTTTGGACTCAAGATATGGGGATGTTTCCATGAATGGGATAAGCATGAATCACATAGCACATAGCAATTATGTTCTAATGAGCAGGTAAGTATGACTCAAGCTATGGGGGCAAGCAGGGTTAGGGACTTTCCACATAAGCACATTCCCAAGCTAATCATATCATAATAGCATAAGCGGAAACAGAAGCATAACATAAGATATCATCACTTAACATAGATAGCCATATCATTACAAGTATCACATAGCATAACGTTCAATAGAGTCGATATGTCCAACAATGCCTCTACATAAGATAAGACGGGGCCTCGACATAATCCGGGCTCACCCTCAAGTCATAAAGTAAAGGAACATAAAGTAAAGACAAGTGTAGATGAAAGTAGGTGTTTCCCTTGGAGTATAGGGTTCACCACAAGTAAAACTTTAAGAGTCTTGATTAGTCATCTAGCAGAGGATGAAAGTCACCTTCGTTCCCTACATGTTTAGAACATGTAGACAAGATTATAGGTTAGCGCATAATAATGCACTTAGTATGTGGGCATGCAATGCATATGAACATGAACCTACAACCAACAATATGGCAAGGGCACATACATGGAAGGAAAATATAGGAAGGGACGGTATACCACTATGCCATGAAATCCAAGATACATGAAATGCCATAATGCTGATAGTATAGGGGATGTGACCATCATCGACATCCAAACTCATGTGAGCTACAACATGAACTTGCCTGATGAGGCCTCCCATCGTATCAAAGAAGATTACTTTCCAAAGGTAATCTATACCACACCTTACGACCTGATCATTTTGGTGTGATGGCCACCTTCTTTATAACCCGGTCATTTTGAAAGGATTTACATATCATATCATATCATATCATAGCAATCCTTACGGGCCTCTCATTTTGGTTTCTTACCTATGTTGGCATATAGTTGAGGGAAAGGAGTGGGACCCTTGGGGATAGCCCACTTACTACTCTAATCCTTTTCGGTGCTAAGTCATCATCCCATAAGAATACGTATACATATACATGCCTATAAAACGGAACGAGAACACTTGATATCATATTCATGCATAATTAGGCTTAAAGGCCAAATATACTTTCATGTCAAACTTCATGCATAGGAATAGCTCCATACTTGTCAAAATCATATTGGTGTAAACACCCATAGGTTCTCAAAGCGCCAAAACATAGACATTATGTGATCACATTCTTGTCATAACCCATACTTGTTCAAAATCATAGTCATAAACATAATTGGGACATAGCTCACACTATATACTTCTTAAAATCCATGTTCATGCATGCAAATGCCATGATTGATGATGAGAATAGCATGGGCAATTAGAATTCATAATTTAAATCCAAATCAAGAGAAACCACAAGAAATTCAAAGTTAAATCAACAATTAAACCTCAATTTAACATTACCCATGCATTAATTAGATAGTAAGGGGACATACATACTTATACCATCTTGATTCAAAGTAATTCATAAAATAGGGGCTTGATTCATATTAAAATCATTAAATAATAACAACCCACACTTCAATTTCACTAAATCATCCTTAAATTAGAATACCCATTTCAAGAAAATCATAATTTCATCAAAAATTGAGAAAGGGATTTTGGGTCTTCACAGATGAAAGAGGAACCATAAATCAAACCCACATGCCTTGAATTTAACAAGAAGATTGAGAAGATTTTGATGAAGACTTAAATTTTCCCCAATTTCAAGCTTGGTCTTCAATGGAGGATAAGAGAAAATTGAGAGAATTTGGGAGATGAATTGAGTGCTTGAAAGAATTAAAAGGGATTAGGGTTCAATTTAGGGGTTTTAGGAGACTTTAGATAGGCTAAAACGGCCCTAGGAATAATTAAAATTACTAATTAAACATTAATAAAACTGAGCAATTAATTGAAACAGTCGCAAATGGAAGCATCCACACGGTCTGTGTAGTGGTTCACAGATCATGAACCCTACCGTGTGACTTCACTTGATTCACGTCTTGTCTTGAGATCTTGGGAAACTTTCTGAATCACTTCACGACAGGACTGACGGTCCATGAAAATGTACACGGATCGTACACTGGTCCGTGGAGCCTCACTTTGTCCGGAGTCCTACCCTTGGGGTCTCATGAGTTTCTGGACCACTCAACGAAGGATCCTCACAGATCGTGGGGCATCACACAGATCATGAAGTGGTCCGTGGAGCTTCACTTGGTCCGGGGCCTTGGTCTAACTCCCCTGGGACTTACTGGATCAATCTAAGGAGTCCTTTCACAGGTCGTGAGCCTTCCCACAGATCGTGACCCCTCCCGTATGGCACTGACTTAGCCAACTTTGGCTTCCCTTTTCCATAACACTTTTAACCATGGACAATCCCATCAAAATGGCCATAACTTCTACATACACACTTCAATTTTAGTGAAACCAATTGTGTTACGAAGATAAATCAAAGAGCTTCATTTTGATAGGTCATCGTCTACACAGTTCATCTCGTACCAAGAGATATAGCCATTCAAAGTCAGTTCTCCTACACGGTTTCTTACAAAACTCTCGCAACACGATCCCTTCGAATACAACCACTTAAATAGAACTCATCATCATAAATACACAACCATAGCAAGTTCAAATAGACCTTGATCCACTAGTATGAACTTCAAAAAGAATTTGGTTATTACATCATCTCCCACTTGGGAACATTCGTCCTCGAATGAGCTAGACCACGACTTAAGGAGATCAATAAAGTAAGAAATATTTTCACCAAAACTTTTAATGGAATATGTATCATTTTCAAAGCAATTCAAAACTCATGTCAAAATATCATTCAAATCATTTTCGTGCTCATGTATGCATGCAATGTCATGAAACTCATGAATTCAAAGAATTAGGACCATTAGAAAGGATAGAACCTAGTACCTTAGGCTTGAGTAGATTGGAAAAGATAGGGGTATCGCTCCATCATGTACAACTCCGCTTCCCATGTAACAATCTCTACTTGTTGGTTCCTCCAAAGCACCTTAACCAAAGCCACCTCCTTGTTACGAAGCCGCTTCACTTGCCTATCAAAAATTTCAACCAGTACCTCTTCATAAGTCAAATTCTTCTCCACTTTCACACCCTCCAAAGGTGCAATTGCCATAGGGTCACCAACCAATTTCCTCAACATCGAAACATGGAACACCAAATGAATAGAGTTCATCTCCGGAGGAAAATCTAACCTATAAGCCACATTTACAACCAGCTCAACAACTTCATATGGTCCGACGTACCGACGGTTCAACTTGCCTTTTTTACCAAATCACATGATGCCTTTCATAGAAGATACCTTCACATAAACCCAATCACCTACAATAAATTCGAGATCCCTCTTCCTTACATACGAATAGGACTTTTGGTGACTTTAAGCCACCCTAAATCTCTCCCTAATCAATTTCACCTTTTCTATGGCCTCAACCACCAAGTCTAGGCCTAATAATGCCACCTCACTGATCTCAAACTAACCCACCAGGGACCTAAACCCAAATGGTTAGTATTATATGATTTACTACTGGTAATGATTGAGTTTTGGTGGCCACGGGTTGAATTAAAGTGGCCGAACGCAAAACGGGTCAGCCTAGAGGAGCCCTTTGGGCAATGTACTTCAAACTATCATAAATTTTGATGTAGGTTAAACCGTATGGGATACTATGTATCAAATTGAAGATAATTGAGTTATATTCGCAATGCAACTAGCTTCACTCAATGCGGAGTTCAGATGAGAAAGTTATGGCCCAAACAGTGGGACTGGCTGAAATTCAGAAGACATTGAAGATAGGCTCTGAAAAGTGGCTAAGGACAGGCCCACGGTCCGTGAAACTTATCACGGTCCATGAGGGGTGTCGTGGGGTGTTCCAGTGAGCTAGGGGTGGCCAGGAACCACCCCATGAGACAAGATATAGGCCACGGAAAAGCTCACGGTCCGTGAGCCTTTTCACGAACCATGAACTGTCCTGTCAAGTTGGATAGTGGCTTGGCCAGGCCATGGTTGGTTTAGGAGGCTAAGTTAAGGCTCACGGGACCATGAGACGTCCAGTCAACCTCCAAACGGTTTGTCAAAGTGCTCGTTAAGTTTTCCAGAAAGTCCTCTGAGAGTTCGCGTTGGAAAATTGGCTAAGTATGGTTTGATGGGCAAGTGGCACGGACCGTGTGGCACTTTCATGGCATTGTAGCAGCCGTGTGACATTGTGTCCAGTTAAAAGTGTCATTATATTAACGGTAATTTCATGAGTTAACATTTCCCTATGCCCATTTTAGGTATCCTATGGTCTCCTAAACCCCTAAATCATTCCCCAAACCCTCATTCATCCATTCAAACTCTCCTACAGTCATTCTTAAGATTCTAAGACTCTCTTGGCCTCCATTGAAGGAAGGTTTGGGAATTCGGGGAAGAAGACATTAACTAAGTTTGACTTTGCTTATTGTTGGTGGAAATAAGGTATGTGGGACTTGATTCAAGGATCCTCTTTCATCCTTGAAGATCTTAAGAACCCTAACCCTTTAAATTTGAT
>JBCEWC010021864.1:0-10272 GCA_038996855.1 Solanum aculeatissimum | reverse complement strand
ACTCCATGTACGAGACTACATATATGGCTTGTACTTTGGACTATGAGTCGTAATATCCTTTATCCTGTCAACTTCCAGAAACTCTATTTTTTTCATGAAAAAGTCTACAGGTCATGGAATCAACCACGACCCGTCCTGTTAATCATCAATGAAGTTCTAGAAATCCTTCTTAGTGCTGAATCGATCCACAAACATCAACCTATAGCTCGTGGAACCAACCATGGCCCATAGATGTTCGCGTACTAAGTAAAAATTTGCAACACTTTGGCAATCTTCACAAAAAGCTCCTGAATCCGGTAATCCTACACAAATAACATAAAAACAGATCAAATCTACTATCATCGCGTAGAGAAAAGAAAAATATCCAAGTTTAATTCATTAAAAGTATGGTATTTTGGCAGCACATCAACACCCTTAATTTAAAATTGTTGCTTGTCCTCAAGTGACAGACTCAATCTATCATAAGCAATATAACATGTATATATATGTCAATCACATGACATACATCACATCTCAGTCAATCACGTATACCCTCACAAACTTTCAATGCATATACAAGACATTTCTCAAGCAATATTATGTGGATCAATACATGACTGATTAATTTTAAGAGACAAGGCAATGCACAAAAGCAACAATCATCGAAATAGCCGAACAATTAACAATGTAATTTAAGTGCCCTCACAAACAAAATAGGTCCCATTTTTCACACATATAGGTTTATTTCTATTCAATGCCAGGGACAAATCTAATCCACTCTCACCCAAAACTAATATTCAAACACTGTGTATAATACCATAAACTTTCCCTTATATTCTAGACCATGAAATTCAACTAGCCAGACTAGTATCTCTACAGGACTTTCTTAGCTAGTAACGTAGGCTCGAAGGTCTTGATATTGTATATTTGGCATAAAGTGACTAATTTCCTTCCTTGACACTACACTATTTTTCACTTATCCCTACCAACACTGATATTTTTACAACAAATTGTTTATTTTTACCTACTTCAAACATTTTTGGGTGCATTCATGTAATGACCCTCTAGGTCATTTCTGTGGCTCCGCGAATATTTTATAAGTTTGAACTTTTGCATTGTGACTTCGGGCTATTTGCGACTTATTAACACTGATTGTTCGGTCGTTGGATGATTCGTTTGATATTTGTGCAGTGTTTCGACTTAAACGGGAAAATATAATCGTAAAATAAATTTTTAGATAATTCCTAGTAAATGACCTCGGAGCGGAATTCTGATGGTTCCATAAGCTCCGGAATAACAAAATTAGGCTAGGAGTATGTTCAATGCAATTATATCGAGTTTGACAAATTAAGCCACCGAAATGGGTCAATAGATGACTTTAATCAATGTCCTTGGTAAATGTGCCCCAAAGGGAAATTCTGATTGCACCTTTGGGTCTGGAGCATTGAGTTTGGTCTAGGAGGACCTTTCGTTCGGTCCCTGGGCTTCCGGGTGTATTTTGATCCCTTTAGTAGATTTCGATATTGGGAATGGGACACACATTGGAATAAAACGGCCTCCGATGAGAATTGTGACTACACCATTGAGTCCAGAATGTTATTTCCGATCAGATTTCATATAGGTATTGTATTTTTTCCATGCCGGATGAAGCCAGAACATCAAAATTAAGTTTGAGCAGTGGCTGAAAAATAAAAGGCGGTCCAACCAGATGATGCCACGTGGAAGGCGGTGGATTATTGAAAATTGAAGGGAAAAAAATGGGTAATGCGTATATATCCTGGACATTTTTTCCAGAATGCGAAACATGTGACGCAAAACTTTGGATTAAGATATTTCCCTCGTTGTTGATCCGATTTCGATGATTCAAAAGGCTAATTTATGTATTTTTCCAATAGAAATATTGTGGAAGTGTCGGAAATTTGTTTTTGGTACGCCGTTTGAGGCGAAAATGGGATTTTAGCTGCTGTATGTTGCAGTTTTTTCGGAAATATTATGCTGTGATATCTCGGCCGTTTCTTATTGGAATTAAGTAAAATTGAGATCTAAACTGTACTACATTTTGAGACCTACGCCATGGTATATTCAGATTTTGTTAATTTGATCGGATTTTGTAGAAAATTGGCGGAGAAGCTGCTGTAAATAAATAGTTCTTTTTATTTGATAAGAAATGCAACTTTGTTTCTGAGCCGTTTCTCTGCCTTCTGAGATCGATTTTGGGCTCAATTTCTGGATATGGACTCGGGGTGATAAAGGGATCATTTTACGAGAGTTGGTTTGGTATTTCGGGCGTGGCCCCCATTTTCCCCGTTTTAATTGCACTTGACGTATTTTCCCTGTTTCTTGAGATATTATAGCCAAAACGGTCGTATTGATATTGTGACTCATATTTTGATAGTTGAGTGACATTTGGAGGCAATTAGACAGGGTAAAACTCATGTGGCTTGATCTGAAACATGTGGATTCGCCTTTTAGGTAGGCTAGACTCTCCTTCCCCTAGACTAAGCTGAAACTTATATTGTATACTTGTATATATTTGGATATCATTGAATTAGAGGCTATATACATGCTAATTGAGATTGTTATTATTGTTTGGACATGGTAGTAGCATTATCTGTTGTAATAACTTGGTTTGGTACAATTTGGGGCTATGAAAGAATCTATTAAAGGCTAAATCTAAATGTGTACCACGTGATTGAAACGTGTGCCTATCTAATCACTTCTGACGGTATAAATTGTCTGATGTGGGACACACATTATAATTTTGAGGGGTTGGTTGCCTGTTGTACTCTTGATGACATGTTGATGACATGTTGACACTCTGTGTTGTGATTCTGTCGGCATACTGTGCTCCAGACTTTCTGTGTACAGGATTGTGATTCTATTGGTGAGGTGTGTGTTGCACCCTGGGGGTTAACTAAATTGTCTTTTGTTGATCTGGATACTTGTTGCTTTATCAGCTGGGTTGCCTATTGATTATTTTTGGATTCGAGGCCTTATTGATTATTCCTGGGTTCGAGGCCCGATTGACTATTTTTGGGTTCAAGGCCCTATTAATTATTCCTGGGTTGGAGGCCCAATTAAATATTTTTGGGTTCGAGACCCTATTGATTATTCTTGGGTTCGAGGCCCAGTTGACTATTTTTGGGTTCGAGGCCCTATTTATTATTTCTGAGTTTGAGGCCCAGTTGACTAATTTTGGGTTAGAGACCCTATTGAATTTTTCTAAGTTCGAGGCCCTAAGTGATAGTTTGGGGTTCGAGGTCTTGAGTGACAGTTAGGGATTTGAATCCCTATGTGATATTGTATCCTACACTAGTTGAGGTCTCATACTATCTGGTTATTGACCCCTATACCCCTCCACCTATACACACACCCTGATTGTGCGTGGGTGTACCTTCTGGGCTTATAGGGGCCCAGTTGGCGTACAAACATAGATACTAGGGTCTTACACCCATGTACAGTACTATGCCTTGATCGTGGGATAGTAGTGATGTGGTTTTGTCTCGGATATCATCAGTTGGTTTCATTGTTCACTGCCTATTTCTACTAAGTTGGGTCGTCGGACACCATAGCCACAATTGACACTTGTTCTTCGAGTTTCGTTAGCCGATATCAGTGTATATTATTGGGGTTGTTCAATTGGGGTTCCGTGATTCTCCAGATGTGCTTATTATTTGAACTGAGTTTAGATGCCTGGCATTGTAGTATTTGATTACATTTGTTCTTACCATATTTACTGTATTTCACTCAGTCGGACGATGATGCCTACTAGGTGCCTATTACCGGTACTCACCTCTATATTTCTGCATCTTCCCATAGTGCAGGTCCAGATACTAGCCACAATCACTAAGTTAGGTGTTCACAGATGATTCAGGAGACATTGGTGAGCATCAACAACTTTGGATATTCTACAGTCTCCTTCTGTTTTGACCATCGTCTTTTGTATTCAGACACTGACCTTGTATATGTAGTTTGGATTTATATGTGTAGATTTTCATTCTGGTTATGTATGTAGATATGTATTTATATGTGTAGATTGCTATTCTGGTTATGTATGTAGATATGTATATTTTATTTTGAGTCTATAATAGCTTTGTACATGTGACTTCCAAGTCCTGGGATAGGTTGTTGTTGGCTTATTTTGTATGACGTTAGCTATCGTGATGCTTAGCTATTAGGACAGGCGCTAAGGAGTTTAGGTTGGCTTGCCTGCAGGTGGGATCTACCAGGAGCCATCATGACCAGAAAGGTCGGGTCATGACAAAGTGGTATCAGAGCTTTAGGTTCACTGGTGTCATCTGTACAGAGCTACCATCTAGTAGAGTCTTGTGGATGGGTGCGGAGACGTCAGTGACTTATCTCCAGGAGGTAACAGGATGTTTAAGAAACTTCTGGTGTTATTGATTCTGGTCGTGTGATATCCTTAATAGTTCATTGACTTCCTGATATCTTATTTATTTCATGTTGTCCGCGTGTACTGTGTGCAGGACAGACTCCGGGTAGGGGTAGTACTGCGTCGTTAGTCCCAGATAAGGAGCAACCTCTAGAGGTCATTGAGTAGAGATTGGATGCCTCGAGTTTTAGCAGATGGATAGAAAGATTACCGGCATTGAGATTGAAGGAGCCTCAGAGACAGGCTTCCTGATCAGTTACTTGTTTTGTTGTGACTGTGTACTGTACTATTGAGTATGTTGGTAAGGTTGGGACTTTTTAATACCTATACCTGTATGTTAGCTAATGTTTAAATGTTATGTGGGTTGTGAATACTTCTGATAATAATTACAAAGGCAAGATAGGCTGTGACTGAGGTAAGTTAAGCATTGATGTTATACCCAGGATCTTAGTTGGGTAGTTTATTGTTGGTTGGGATATTTGTTGCGTTTATCAGCTGAGCTGCTGACCATTTTGTCCTAGGGGCTTGTTACACTTGTTAGTTAGCTTCGATGTTATTGTCCAGATTCCTAACAATACTTACTAGGGGGAATGTTGGTCATGGTGTCAAGTTACCTAGTATCTGGGTTATGGTTCCACAATGTTATATGTATTTCTTATCTCACCATTTACTTGAGTAAGGGTTTTGAGCGTTTTCTGTTCGGGCTACACATTGACGTAGTGAGGGGATTCCTTCTTATTAGTGGGGATCAAGTGTGGTTGATTGAATTATGGCATACTTACCTTTGGTTGGGCATGACCCTATAGTGGCCTGTGACATATATACTTCTGTACATAACTGTTAGTCATTGTGCACTTGTTGTCCTCCCCTGACACTGTAGTTACCTACTATAGTTTGAGAGGGGTGATAGTTATGCTCGGTTGGGCTTTGTAACTCTTGCCTTAGGGTACTATATATGTTACAGGATTTCTAGATAAACTAGTTAGTGGATAACTGTTCCTATGCTTCGAGTCTTGGATGACGCTCCTCATGGTTCAAGTCTCTGGTGGCCACGATTGGGATGCCAAGTTACAAATGCCAATTCTGAGGTTCGAGCACCTATCGATTATACTTTGGGTCTGGAACCCTATCGGTTATTCTTTGGGCCTTTTGTCTGGGTCCTATTGATAATATCCTGGTATATTCATAGGGCCCAGAGTAGTATGCCTAACATCTTCAAATGGTGCTACAGATACTCAGAATCACAGGTTAGATGTTAAATTTTCTAAATGTGAGTTTTGGCTTGAGTCTACAATTTTCCTGGGGCACGTGGTGCCCAAAGGGGGTATGATGGTGGATTCCGCTAAGATAGGAGTGATTCATGGTTGGCCTGAACCTACTTTCAGTGACAAAGGTTCATAGTTTTATCGGGTTAGTAGGGTATTATAAATGATTTGTTGAGGATTTCTCCACTATTGCTACTCCACTGATTCGACTAACTCATTGGGGGGTGCCGTTTGTATAGTCCGATAAGTGTGAGACTAGTTTTTTTGAGGTTGAAAGAGTTATTGACTACTGCTCCTCTTTTGATCCTTCCTATCGTGGGAGAGAGCTTTGATGTGTATTGTGATGCCTCCCATATTGGGTTAGGCTATGTGTTGATGTAGAGAGGTCAAGTTATTGCGTATGAATCTCATCAATTATGGGCCCATGAGTGTAACTACCCCACACACAACTTAGAGTTGGTGAAGGTAGTGTTTGCACTCGAGATCTAGAGGAACTATTTATATGACTTTCATTATGATATCTATATAGACCACCAGAGTTTACAGTATATTATGACTCAGCAGGATTTAAATTCCAGACAGAGGCTAATTTTAATATAGAAAGGTCAGATTGTCATCGATTGAGGATTAGGGCAGAGGATATTCCAGAGATTGCACGCAGACTTGTGGTGGCCATTATGAGTGCCAATTATGTCTGTTGGGTTGATTGATACCCATGTTGTATCATAGATCTGATGACTTGTATGTGTTGGTTGCGTTGTTATGGTAGATCTATTGAGTGCTCAATTTTCCAGGGTTTGATCTAGTAAATGCCACATTATTACGGTTGACTTGTTAGTTGCTGAAATTGCTATATTTTCATCAAATAAGGTGGTATGTGTCATGTTCGATTGTAGAGGATGGCTATGAACTATATACTGTCAATTCGTGGTAGTTCTGGTTATCTAAGAGTTGAGGTCGTCGGGTGTTGGTTACTAGTGGACTATTTTCTTGCTCAAGGCATGTCTCTTGTGACTGAATAGTGATCGTTTTTTAGAACTGTGACTGAGAATGTGATATATGCCCAAATGTGGAGGAGTGTATAGGGAGTCTATCAATGATTAGTATGTGTGTATCTATTGTACTCACTGTCTATTGTGAGTTCAGGGTTGAGATCCCTATGTGTTTCGAATGAGAGTCTTCAGGTGCACCTTTATTCTTACTTTCGCAGACGAAAGTTCTATTAGTGGGGGATGTTATAATGACCCTCCAGGTCATTTCTGAAGATCCGTGAATATTTTATAAGTTTGAACTTTTGCATTGTGACTTCGGGCTATTTGTGACTTATTGACACTAATTGTTCGGCCGTTGTGTTAATCGTTTGACATTTGTGCAGTGTTTCGAGTTAAATGGGAGATTATAATCGTAAAATAAATTTTCAGGTAAAGTCCTAGTAAATGGCCTTGGAGCAGAATTCTAACTGTTCCACTAGCTCTGGAATAGCAAAATTAGGATAAGAGCATGTTTAGTGCAATAATATCGAGTTTGACAAATTTAGCCACCGGAATGGGTCAATAGATGACTTTAATCAATGTCCATGGTAAACGTGCCCCAAAGGGAAATTCTTATTGCACCTTTGGGTCTGGAGCGTTGAGTTTTCTCTAGGAGGATCTTTCGTTCGGTTCCCGGGGCTTCCGGGTGTATTTTGGTCCCTTCGATAGATTTTGATATTGGGAATGGGACCCACATTGGAATAAAACGACCTCTGATGGGAATTTGACTTCACCATTGAGTCCATAATGTTGTTTCCGATCGAATTTCATATAGGTATTGTATTCTTTCCATGCCGGATGAAGCCAGAACATCGAAATTAAGTTTGAGCAGTGGCTGAAAAATAAAAGGCCGCTCTGGTGCGGCCCAACCAGATGATGCCATGTGGCAGGCGGTGGATTATTAAAAATTGAAGGAAAAAAATGGGTGATGTGTGTATATCCTAGAAATTGTTTCCAGAATTCGAAACATGGGGTGCAAAACTTTGGAGTAAGATATTTCCCTCGTTGTTAATCCGATTACGATGATTCAAAAGGCTAACTTATGTATTTTTTTCAATAGGCACATCATGGAAGTTTCGGAAATTGATTTTCGCACGCTGTTTGAGGTAAGAATTTTTGTTTTTGCAGTTGTATTTTTGAGTATGTTTTTGAGAATTCGATATGCAATTTTTGTCCATTTTGAGTCAGATTTTGGTGAAATTTGGGTCTATTCTCTGTGTTTTTGCAAGGAGCGCGTCTTGGTAATGTCAGAATTAATTGATAGCGCTTTGTTTGATGCAAAAGTGGGATTTTAGCTGCTGTATGTTGCGGTTTTTTTGAAAACTTTGTGTTGTGATATCTCGGCCATTTCTTATCGGAATTAAGTAAAATTGAGATCTAAACTATACTACTTTTTGAGACCTACGCCGTGGTATATTCAGATTTTGTTAATTTGATCGGATTTTATAGTAAATTGGCAGAGAAGCTGCTGTAAATAAATAGTTCTTTTTATTTGATAGGAAATACAACTTTGTTTCTGAGCCTTTTCTCTACCTTCTGAGATCGATTTTGGGCTCATTTTCTGGATATGGACTCGGGGTGATGAAGGGATCATTTTATGAGAGTTTGTTTGGTATTTTGGGTGTGGGACCCATTTTCCCCATTTTAATTGCATTTGATGTAATTTCCCCTGTTTCTTGAGATATTATAGCCAAAACGGTCGTATTGATATTGTGACTCATATTTTGATAGTTGAGTGACATTTGGAGGCAATCAGACAGGGTAAAACTCGTGTGGCCTGATCTGGAGCATGTGGATTCGCCTTTCAGGTAGGCTAGGCTATCCTTCCCCTAGACTGAGCTGAAACTTATATTGTATACTTTTATATATTTGGGAATCATTGAATTAGAGGCTATATACATGCTAATTGAGATTGTGATCATTGTATGGACATGGTAGTAGCATTATCTGTTGTAATAACTGGGCTTGGTACTATTTGGGGCTATGAAAGAATCTGTTAAAGGATGAATCTAAATGTGTACCACGGGATTAACACATGTGCCTATCTAGTCACTTCTGACGGTATGAATTGTCTAATGTGGGATGCATGTTATAATATTTAGGGGTTGGTTGCCTGTTGTACTCCTGATTACATGTTGAGGCTCTATGTTGTTATTTTGTTAAAATGCTGTGCTCCTGACTACCTGTGTACGGGATTGTGGTTCTATTGGTGAGGTGTGTGTTGCATCCTAGGGGTTAACTAGATTGTCTGTTGTTGATCTGGATACTTGTTTCTTTATCAGTTGGGTTGCCTATTGATTATATTTGGATTCAAGGCCCTATTAATTATTCCTGGGTTCGAGGCTTAGTTGACTATTTTTTTGTTTAAGGCCCTATTGATTATTCTCGGGTTCGAGGCTCGGTTGACTATTTTTGGGTTCAAGGCCCTATTGATTATTCCTGGGGTTGAGGCCTAGTTAACTATTTTTAGGTTCGAGGCCCTATTTATTATTCCTGGGTTTGAGGCCCAGTTAACTATTTTTGGGTTCGAGTCCCTATTGATTATTTCTGGGTTCGAGGTCCAGTTGACTATTTTTGGGTTTGAGGCCCTATTAAGTTTTCCTGAGTTTGAGGCCCTGTGTGACAGTTAGGGGTTTGAGTCCCCATGTGATACTGTATCCTACACTAGTTGAGGTCTCATACCATTTGGTTATTAACCCCTGTACTCCTCCACCTATACACGCACCTTGATTGTGCGTGGGTGTACCTTCTAGGCTTATGGGGGCCCAGTTGGCGTACAAGCATAGATACTAGGGCCTTACACCTACGTACACTACTATTGGCATTCTATGATGTACTACAAGCCATGGTTGGGTTTTGGTGGCCACGGGTTGAGTTTAAGTTGCCGAATGAAATTAGGCTAGTTAGTGGCCTAGAGGGACAGTTTCGCCAGCGTACTTGAAATAGTCATAACTTTTGATGTGGGATGAACCATATGATATACCACATATCAAACTGAATCTCTTTGCGTTATATTTATAACACAAGTGGTTTCACTCAATTTAGAGTTCGGATGAGGGAGATATAGCCCAAACAGTGAGACTGTCAAAAATTCGAAAGTCATTGGAGATAGGCACAGAAAAATGGCCAAGGACATTGGCACGGACCGTGAAACTTTGCATGGTCCGTGTGGTGCCTTGTATGGTGTTCCAGTAAGCATGGGGTAGACTGTAACCACCCCTAAGACAAGTCCAAGTCAATGAGACCTTGGACGGTCTGTTTGACATTTGACGGCGCGTGCACTGCCTCGTGAAGTGAGGAAGTCATTTGGCCAGGCCAAGGCTGATTATTTTTGGTCCAAGTATGGTTGGACGGTGCTTTAAACGGCCAGTCACACCTTGAACGGACCGTCAAGTGGTTCGTGAAGTGTAACAGAAAGTCCTCCGAAAGTTCGCGCTGAAGCATTTGGCCAAGTCATGTTGAACAACCAGTTGAATGGCTCGTGTGCCTGTTGACGGCACCGTAGCTTCCGTTTGGGCACTGTGTATAGTTAAAAGTTCCGTCTTATTAATGGTATTTTCGTGATTAAATATTTCCCTAAGCCCCCTTTTGGTCCCCTAAGGTA
>JBCEWC010021863.1:0-10272 GCA_038996855.1 Solanum aculeatissimum | reverse complement strand
CTTTGGAAGGTAGAAAAATTCAACATTTGTAATGTGAATATATCAAGTAATGTAGGCTACCAAATATTTGACATTTAGGGTTTACCTAATCTTTGACTAAAGAAATCTTAAGCCAAAGATGAAGGCCACATTACAAGACTTTTTTGCAATCGGTCAGCTAGTTTCCCATCATCTTGATTCTCATGAATCTCATCGGTCTTTCCACTCGTAGAAGAAAGAAGACTTAAGAGTACATTTTTCACACAATACTCTTGTGAAACAGTAGCTTTTGCACGAACGTCAAAGTGTGACATTATGAATGGATCATTGAAGATTTTGTTAGCCAGAGTTGTCTTACCAATGCCTCCCATACCTACAATTGAGACAACTTCTAGTTCACTTCCTCCTATAGCAAGTTGATCCTGCATCATCTCGAGTTCATTTTCATGTCCAACCATCATATCCTCAGGCTCCACGGAATGTTCAGACGTAGTACTATCCAGAGCCAAGTACTTATGTGCTTCTACATTGTCTTTGCTTTTGATATACTTATTCTGCATTTCCATCCACTTGTTCATCGTGGAATCAATACGTCCTACTGATTGTTTCATTACAAAACGAAGTTTCCAAGAAGCTATCATTCGCGAAACAGGATTCTTAACATTTCTTGATTCCAAGTCCAAACCATCTTCTGTGGTGCATACAAGCTCTATGATTTCAGCTTCCAACCTTGTCGATGCCTCAAGATCGCCTGTGGATTTCTCCATGACAGCTCTCAGGGATTCGAGCTTCTTATAGAATGATTTGAAATTACATCGAGTTACTTCCATTGATTGTTGTATGGTGCTCATAAGACAAGTAATAGCAGCATAAGCCATGTCTGTCTTCTCAATGATGGAGTAACTATCCTTCTATTTGGTTTTTTAGACAAATAAACAAAGTTGGGTAAGTGAACCTGTACTTCCTTCGTCCATTTGTACTTGTGCATTACACTATTTTAGGATGTTCAACGATACGTGTTCAGTAAAACTACTCATATCATTTACTGTTTTTTGTAACCGTTATGCTAAGTCATTAGTTCAAATAATATGATGAAGTTAGAAAATAATTATAACTTTCATCTTTGATTGATGTCTTTTTTTGACTTAAGAATGTGCTTTTGATAATTAAATTAAAAAATAATAATTGTAACTTTCGTCTCTTTTTGAGTTAAGAATGGGAGACCTTGAAAGCGGACGTAGGATATGATGGATGCATGAACCTTTTCTATCATGCATAGTGAAAATCGAAATGACAAACAATTTTATGCTTAATATGTATTTTCAATATCACTCATATCAATGAAATCAAGAATTTTAAGTCAAACTGGATAAATAAATAAAATTCAGATTTTTGAGTTAAATGAAAACGAGGTGATCCAGTCGCACCTACCTGTACGGAAGTAAATATTATACCATACTCTAAAATTTATCAAGTTTGAAGGAATACCAATTACATACAATTTTTTTCATATTTTATGGATAAGAAGCAAAATCAAAATCTTCATATGCATCAACAAAAATAAATTTAATAGTTAACCAAAATTTTAAAAAGTTATCTTTTTTAATGTTTAATTGAACCAAGGAAATAAACAATTTCTTTATATATATATATATATAATAATTTATATTTATAGTGTAATATTTTTTCGAGGAGGTAGCATTCCCATAGATCCTCCCTTGCCTGTGGTATACCTGTATAGTGTATATGAAATATATTTGGAATGTGAACTGATAAAAATGTATTTAATGTGTATACATATCGTATGAAAAGTGTATATGAAAAGTATACTCATAAAATGTATATAATGGATACTATGTGTATATGTAGTATAAAAATGTATGTATGAGGTGTATAATGTATAATATACATTTTGGGCTGGTGTATTTGAGAGTTAATAAAAGAAGAAGAAGAAAACAATTTATTATTACGAGGATAATTTCAAATATATACAATAAAATAATTAATTTACATTAAATATAATCATGTTTTATTTACATAAAAAGTAGCCAAAAATCATAGACTATATATAGTGAATATACAATATAACTTGTCAAAAGTCATAGAAAGTATATACTGACTATACAATATAGATTATTTATATATGAGCTATACACTAAATGTACATTATGATATAGCCAATATAATCGGAATCGTCATCGTTTATTTTCCCCGCCTTCCGATAAGTCTTCTAAGCACTCAACAAACCTTACTCATACTTGTCCCAAATTTTTATTCAAACAAGTAAAAAATTTACTCCTCTTGTTCATTGCCTAAGGGTACATAATTTAAATGTTGTTTCAAGGACATAGTGAACAAATTTCTAATTATTTTGGGATTTTATACAAACAGCTGATTATATTCACTATTTTTGTAAGCTAATTATATAAATTATACACTGATTATATACATAATATTCACAATTATTTATATTATATATTCATCGACTATTTTTAAAATTTAAGCACATTGATGAACAACTATTTAGAAGAACTTTTCAACATGATTTATTGTCTAGTTCAGATTGTCAGATTTCATTTGTGGATTGTATTTTTCTAATTTCGAATAAGGTCGAAGCATCGAAATTAAGTTTGAGTAGTTGCTGAAAATTAAAAAGGGCATTGACGTAGCTAAATGAGGGCCTGCCACGTGGCATATGGTTCAAAATTTAAAAATAAATATATATATAATTACATGATTCAATGCTTAGATAGGTGGTCTTTATTTTTAGCCTCTTAAATTATTGCATACTTCTCATTTAATTAAAATATATGAGTTAAAATATCGTTAATCATGACCTAATTTCACAAGAAAACTTTTGTTTAATTCGCAAAAATTAAGTAGGAATAAGTTATCTCTTAAGGTATTACTTTGTAAGTTTTGAAACTAAACTTATGCTTCTATCGACATAATTTACGTAGGAACTAAGTTATGCCTTGCGATTTGTCTTGTGAAATTTTTCTGTCTTGCAAATTTATTTTGCCTAATGTATGAGTTGTATATTGCGAATTATTTTTTATTTTTTCAATATCAAAGATATTTTTGGTCTTTTTTTTTTGTTACTTAAAAATGTGGAAGAATAAAAATTAAAGAGAAAAGCGTATGATATACCCCTCAACTTTACAATTAGATTTGATATATCCCTCATTGTAAAAGTTACTCAAACATATATTCTTACTGCTGCAAAGTTGCTCATATATTTGTTGTTATAAAAGTGGCTCAGATATATTCCTACTGTTACAAAAGTGACACACATACATCTAATTACAATAAAAAGACTAATTTTAATTATTTTTAAAAAAAATCATTTAAAAAAATGATGTAGATTGGTTTTTAATTCTTTGATTAAACGCCTAATTTGAATTTTAAATATCTATCTTATAGATCTATTTGCTTTATCATTATTTGAGTTTCTTATCTATTTTTTCACTGTAAAAATATGAGAACTTTTTTTTAAAAAAAATGAGTTGATGAAAAAAGAGAAAAAAGTAAAAGAAAAAAAAGTTAAAATTATTATTTTTGCGATTATATATTGTAATTTACTTTTTGTATCTATAAAAAAATTGAAGCATCTATGATAAATTGTAAAAAAAAATCATAATGATAATAATTTAAATTAATTTATTTTACTTTCGTCGGACAGAAAGGATATAATTGAGCCATTTGTATAAAGATAGAGGTATATGTGAGCCACTTTTTTTACGAGTGTGTATCAGCTCTAAATCGCAAAATTTGAAAAATATAGTAGACCCCTTTTTCAAAATAAATACCATAAATTTAAGGGGCAAAACTTAAAAGGAAAAATAAAATTTATGACTTAAAAAGAAAACTATTTATAGGTACCTATCCCTTTATTTTCATATCCCATATTTTTAATTATTCTCTTGCATTTGATGACATAAAAATATATATATCTTCTGATGGTATAAAGAAGGAAGAAATGGTATTTCAGTGAAACTACTTGATAAGCGTGTGTGCATCCACGCGCGCATGTATACACATACACACATGTTTTTTGATGGTATCAAAGAGAAACAAGCGTGCCTTAGTGAAAATACTACTGAATTACTCCTTGATACCATTAAAATATATAAGCTTCGATGACATAAAAAAAACATGCAATGCTTCAATAAAAAAAATAATATAATTATAATTTGATACCATGAGAATATATATATTCCGACCGCATATATACTCATTTCCACACTCATGTCCTTTTCTTAAACTTTACCCTTTCCATTGGAGAAGAATTGTAAAGTATCATAGCATATGCATTTTTCCACTATAAGAAAATAAAAGATTAAAAAAATAACTTTATTATAGTAGATAATTGTTCGATCAAAATAATTATCATATTTCATACATAATCAAATAATATTCAATTTTTAAATGTATTATAATATATAATCAGTTTATAATTCATATATAAATAATTTATATTATTTAGTTAAGATATAAAATTATATTGTATAGAGTCATCATCAAAATAAAATGAAGATTTAAAACACACCTTTTGTTCATTCTTTTCTTAACATTATATCTTTTTACCTAATATTTATATATATATATCCTTTATTCACTTTTGTCAAATCAGAAAATTAAAAAGGAATTATATGATTAAAAAGGCCACTTAGCAAAAGTGTCTTAAAAGGAAACAAATATGAAAGAGGGAGAGCCAGGTGGCACAATTATATTAGCTACAAAATGCATTGCTAATTTATTATTAATCTATGAGTTCGAGTTATCAAGAAAGTAAAAATAAAAAACTTCTAAAAAAGGGTTAAAAAGAGAAGAAAATCTATCACTAAATAATCTACTAGAATGTTTAAGATAATTTGTCATTAATTTATCATAAATAAATTGATGATGAAGTTTATTTTATTATTTAACAGATTTATTTTGGGATATATTAAGAGGTTTTCAAAGTCCCCATAGCTAAATCATAGCTAATAATGTAGATACTTTATCTCAAAATAAAGTTCTTTTAGATTTTTTTTTTAAAAAGGTTAAAATATTCAATAATTTCCTTTAATTCTTTTTTTTACACCAATTTTGTTATCCCTGTATAGAACTTGCAATGGAAAAGATGAAATACGAAAACGTTTAAGAATCTGAGTCCACAGAATTCACTGTGTGTCCTTAAGAAATTTAATCCCCTCACTGTACACGAGGTTTGTGGATTATTTCCTCCCAGGATAAAACAGATTTACAATTACAGAATAGCGGTACCTCAAACTCTGTAATTCTCAACGAACTCAAAATCAAAAATGGCTTCACACAGACTCGAATTTTGTAAGAAGAAATATGCAGAAGAAGAGAAAATAGCCGTAGTCGAGCGAGCGACGATGACGACGGCGCGAGGGGGTCCCCTTTACTTAACTCTTTAAGAGTTAGAGGAAGTGTATCCTAATATAAGGATCTCACTTTTTCTTTATTTTTTAGATGAGGGAGAAATGATTATTCATTTTTCTTAAATAACTCTTCATCTCCCTTCATTTGTTCCCCACATTTTTTCCTTTGTCTTTCCTTCTCCATTTCCCAATTCACACTTTACTTAGACCAACAAATTTTCCTTTATCGAAATGTACTTTTTCATTCTTGATCAGAAATTTCATATTCACATTTCTTAGAATTGAATTATTACTTTTGATAAAGAATATCTGATTCTCAAAGTAGAATTTTTGAATATGAATTTGAATTAATTCGTCTTCAAAATAAGTATCGAACACTGAGCACTCGAACCAGAATACAGTAATGCATGCCTTTTTCTTAAAACTTTACACTTTTTCAGTGGAAAATAATAGAAAAGATATTAAGTTAGATACTATCTAAAACGCACTATACCTAACACATTTTCCATTATTATTGGGAAGAAAAGATACGAATTATACCTTCAAATTAAAGTTGGAATTATTTATACTATAAATAATTTTATTAACCATAAAATTAAAAAAAATCTTAAAATTAAGTTGTTTGTAAATATAAAAAGCTGATAATATCCTTTTAGGACAGACTAATAAAAAAGAAAGTGTGTCACTGAGAAATAAGAAAATAATTAAAGACAAAGATTTGTTTTTTTGGAGTTTAATTTTTTCCAATGGGAAGAAGTGAAAAGAAAACAATTTAAGTGTAGTTTGATTGGGAATAAGTTATTCCGCAAATAATTATTTCATATCAAATGATCCTACATTTTATTATGTGATTACGATACTTTATACCTCACACCACTAATGCATTTATTAGAATAGGTTTGTGTACGTCACATTAATAAGAATGTGTCCTTTTCAAGAATTCCACTAATGCAGATCGCTTTATGTATCAGACGGTCTTTTTATAAATTTTTTTTTTAAAAAAATAACTTCGAGGATGGACTAAAATGACTTTAAAAAAAAAAAAGAAAAAGGATGTAGTACATAAAATTCAATTTATTTTCTTGAAATTTAACAAGGTGTATCTTAGCCCTACATAAAATTCAATTTATTTTCTTGAAAAAGTTGTCTTATATATATATATAGTACTATTAATATAAAAAATTTCACTATCAAATCATTTAGGAGACAATTGCATGTAACTTTGTGTAACAATGAGTAACATGCACAAGATGATAAGTGACTTTGTTACCATAAATAAAACTATATATTTTTTCGTTTTAATTTATTAGCCTTATTGTGTTTTAATCTATTTAAAAAAGAATGACGATCGTATTTTTTAAAATTAATTTTTTAATTTCACTTTTTATATAACATAGTTAAGATCATAAAATATCAAAATTAAAAAATATTTTGACATATCTTTAATTTATAATCACAATTTTTTTTCTTACTTTGTTAAATTTCGTAGCAAATTAAAATATGATAACTAAATTTAAGAAAAAAAGAGTATGTAGAGTTGAGTATGCACAAATGAGTAAAGCGGAGTTTCTAAAATTACTAGTTTTTTGACCGAACCCATAATTAGCACATTGACTCTGCCTCAGAAACTGATTTTACCCTTACCTCGTGAAATAAAAAGGTTGTTTCTAATAGACCCTCAGAATTTAGATAAAACCTTTCAAATTAGACAGTTTGAAAAAAAAAGATACAGAAATAAAAACAACAACAATAACTAAATAATATGAAATGAAAAACAGTACACAACAAAAGAAAGATCCAGTAATACACATAAATGAAATCCTAACTCCCTCATGAATGAAAATCCCAGATCATCTGAAATCAAGGACATATCTACCATGCTAATTATTGATTCGGATAAATTCAATATTTTTTATTCAGACTCTGTATTTATAAAAGTTGAAGCTAATTCTATTATTATCATTATTATTATTGTTACTACAACTTGCATGATCATGATAGGAACTCATAACTTCACATTATGGATTTTTCTCCATCTAAAATTATTAATCACAAAAAACATTATCACTTTTCAAACAAGAGGACACAATGGAAGGACAACTTGTTGTATAGGGTTTTCCAAATAACATGACATATAATATAATCCAAAAATAATTTTTTTTTAAATTTAATGGTTGGCTAATTTGCTATATATTAATATTCACCAATTTCACAAGGAACTAATTAATAGCCTCACTTTCTTGAGAGTACTTCAAATTTGACTAATTTTGTGGTTAGGTTAAGCAAGTTCATTTATTTGTATGTGGTGCTAAGGCAATCTCAAAATCTTTAAATTCATAATTTTCCTAGAAATCAATCATTTGGTAACTAAAAATAATAAAAGAATTCACTTGCTTTATTAATAATATTATTATATACAAGTGGATGAGAACACATTGCTTCATCTGGTTATACTCCATAACTATAGTTTGGATAATTAATTATATTTTGTAACTATAGTGATAGCAGTATTTGTATAATTTTCACAATATTTATATACATTTCTATAATTCACTATATAATTCACAGTTTTTGTATAACGTTTGTATACTTCTATAAAATTCGTGCACAACGTTTCTATAAATCGCGCAAATTATACAAAATTCAAACTGTAATATAATTACTGCTAGATGTTTGCCGCGAGACGTGATCAATTCAAACTATAGTTATGTTAGCTAATTAACTAGTATGTATTTGTTTATCCGCGGAAATTTTTAAAAAATTCTATGTATTGGTGGAATTAATTAGAAATTTAAATACTCTCTCCGTTTAAAAAGATGATTCTTTTTAAAACAAACCTAAAATGAAGATAAGTCATTTAAAAAAAAAGAAATTTCATAATTTCAACCTAAAGTAAATTTTGTCTTGCTAATTGCCACTACATTAAAAACTTTGCTCAAGCCGAGAACATTTAAAAGATTTACAAAAATAAATAAATATATAGTTACGAATGCAATTTTTGAATGAAGAAGATTCAATTAAAGTCCCTTAATTCCTTGACTATGGCTCCGCCATTATACAAATACGATACGAAGTAAGGTGTTAGTAAAACTCTACGATCTCAAAGTCAAACACGAATTATAACATAGTTAAACATTTGAATAAAATTCTACTAATAGTCCAAAATTGAAATGTAAGGCTCTAAGTTTATGTGTTATTTTTTGATTGGTTGTATGAATTTGAATCACTTATGGGGACGTGTTTTGAGTGGTCAAAATGAAAATGGATTTGGACGGCCAAAAAGCCAAAAAAGAAGGCAACTCTTCATATTTCTACGTTTCTTTTTAGTTATTATATTATATTTTTTAAAAATTAATTTTATTAATTTTTAAAATTAAAATTATATTAAATTAATTTAATATTTTAAAATAAAAATTTAGATATCTAAAAATTATTAAAAAAAAGTACTCATTACTGAATGCAACTTATATTTTCATATCAATATGATTAAAAATACATCTTAAATATTAGTCGCAATTTATATAATCCGATTCTTAAATGGAAACTATGACAATTTAAAAGAAATGAAGGAAGTAATATATTTTCGAAGCAACTTATGGACCTATTTAGGAAGGTCTAGAGAGATGTTGATTTTTTTTTTTTTTTACATCTTTGAGTGCATTATTTTGAAGGTCATCCAATTATTGAGAATTATTTATTAATATTTTTTTTTGATAACAAAATGCTATCCAACTTTGCCTATATCACTTCAAAAGCCATCCTGTTAAAATTAGATTATGATGTGACATTTAATTTACTCCACATGATACTTTATTTTTATGAGATAATAATAAGATATATTTTTATCTTTTTCATACCTTATTTGTGAGATTCCAAAGGTCTAACTCATCAATTTATAATTCTATTAGTTTTGTTGCTCTCTATTTGGTAAAAAATTCACTATTTTAATTGAGAAATTTGACGAAATAGTGTGTCATCAAACATATTATTATAAAGTATTGACGAATATAATGATATATTCAACAACGTAACTATCGATTTAAAATTTTAAATTTGTCTTTTTCTTCGATCCGTGCCAAATAATAATGGCCAGAAATAGCAAACAAATATGATAGTGGAGGTAATATTGGAGATAACCATACCATATAAAATTTGTCATAAATAGGAATTAATTAAGGAGTAAAAAAATAGAGTCTACTCCTAAAGTAGCAAAGAAACACGCAAGCAATACTGCAAGATATAATATTTTATGGCGTTCTCAATATGATTTTTTTAAATTTTTTATATATGTACTTTTTAAAAAAAATAATATTTATTTTACTTTCTTATTTAATTTAGGCATAATATATAACTAGATTTCTTAACTTTGCTTCAAATTATAATTTTGACAGTGCACAACTATGCATTTCAACTATCAAACACTTAAATAAAAAAAAACACTTAAATCCTAGAGCAAAAATGCGTGAAATGAAAACTCTCTGACGTGAATTAGTGAGCCACTCAATGTAAATTTTAAAAATAATGAAAAATAAATAATGTCTCATTAGGACAGATAAACTCTAGTTTGTGAGGTGGGCTTCTTGTTTGGTTGGTTGTTTGCGACGGAGATTTGGTGGTCTTGGTGGTGGTTCAGACGGAGAAAGAGGGGAAGGAAAGGTTGATTTTGATGGCTGTGGTGGTGATTTGGTGGCTGAGAACAGGGGAAAGGAGAGGGCGGTCCTTCGGTGAAGTGTTTATTTATTTAAAATTTGGATATTTAGGAGTTGTTTGGTAGGAGGGATTAGGGGAAATAATCCATGGATTAGGAGAATGTATTAATTAATATAATGTTTGGTAGAAATTGGACCCATGTATTAACTAATTCATGTATTAGTTAATACCACATACATGGTATTAACTAATA